>JAOVVB010117708.1:0-12595 GCA_028570985.1 Heterobranchus longifilis
TTTTTTTCAAAAATGCTATTTTCACTTTTTTCGACATAAGGGTCCCCCCTTAGATCGAAAAATGTGAAAATAGCATTTTAAAAATGTTTTTTCAAAAATGCTATTTTCACTTTTTTCGACATAAGGGTCCCCCGTCAGATCAAAAAATGTGAAAATAACATTTTAAATTTTTTTTTCAAAAATGCTATTTTCACATTTTTCGACATAAGGGTCCCTCCTCATATCGAAAAATGTGAAAAAAGCACTTTTAATTTCTTTTTTCAAGAATGCAATTCACTTTTTTCGACATAAGGGTCCCGCATTAGATTAAAAACTGTGAAAATAGCACTTTCAAAATGTTTTTTTCAAAAATGCTATTTTCACTTTTTTCGACAAAAAGGTCCCCCCTTAGATCAAAAAAATTGTAAATAGCATTTTAAAAATGTTTTTACAAAAATGCTATTTTCACTTTTTTCGACATAAAGGTCCCAGATTAAATTAAAAAATGTGAAAATAGCATTTTTAATTTTTTTTTTTCAAAAATGCTATTTTCACTTTTTTCGACATAAGGGTCCCCCCTTAGATCGAAACATGTGAAAATAGCATTTTAAAAATGTTTTTTCAAAAATGCTATTTTCACTTCTTTCGACATAAGGGTCCCCCCTTAGATTTAAAATTGTGAAAATAGCACTTTTAATTTTTTTTTTCAAAAATGCTATTTTCACTTTTTTCGACATAAGGGTCCCCCCTTAGATCAAAAAATGTGAAAATAGCATTTTTTTTTTTTTTTTCAAATATGCTATTTTCACTTTTCGACATAAGGGTACCCCCTTAGATTAAAAAATGTGAAAATAGCATTTTTAATTTATTTTTTTACAAAAATGCTATTTTCACTTTTTTTGACATAAGGGTCCCCCTTTAGATCAAAAAATGTGAAAATAGCATTTTAAAAATGTTTTTTTCAAAAATGCTATTTTCACCTTTTTCGACATAAGGGTCCCCCTTAGATCAAAAAATGTGAAAATAGCATTTTAATAATGTTTTTTCAAAAATGCCGGACGCCAGGATCAGACCCAACACCCGCCTACAGGCGAAAGCTCAGTGATGAACCTCTCAAGCAAGGTACTCACTACACACCAACTCTCTGCCTTATCCAAGGGATTAAGCTTGAAAGAGGCATACTGCCAGCTCAATGATGAACATTTCTACAGACAATTAAAGGTTAACCCTACTTCAGATTTCCAGAAGAAGATTGTAGGTGTCACAGACACAGCACTGGATATCTAAAGATGAACATGGCTTTCTCAACTGTAAACATCCTGTTACTCCTGTGTGCATGCTACCCAAAATCCATAAAAGCCCTGTAGAACCCAAAGGCAGACCCATTGTAGCCAGCAATGACTCTTTTTTGGAGCCTTTGTCTAATTTTGTTGATCATTTCATGAAGCCATATGTTCTGAAACTCCCATCATATATCAAGGATTCCACTGATGTCAGTAATAAAATCTCAGAAATTAAAGATATACCTGTGGATACTGTACTGGTTATCTTAGATGTAGAAAGCCTCTATACAAATATATGTCATGAGAGAGGACTCGATGCTTTAGGCTTTTACCTTCAGGATCATATTGATTTCCCCCCTAGTGAATTAATTTGTGAATTAGCCTCTCTGGTCCTAAAATTCATTTTTTTTCTCCTTCTTAGGGGATTTTTTACTTACAACTAAAAGTTACATCTATGGGTTCAACTTTTTCCCCAGATTATGCCAACCTCTACATGGGCACAAATTTATCTTCAATCCTGAAAACAATACATTTTTTCAAAAACTCCTCAAATGGTACAGATATCTGGATGATGTGTTTTGCCTTTTTCGGGGCACTGAGTAAAAAGGGATTATTCTACTCAGTGTCTACACACTGAGTAGAATAATCCCTTTCTAAGAAGCGTTGTTTAATTTCCATGAGGCTTACCAGATTGCTCGACCCATTGAAAAAAAAGTGTCAAAAAAGAAAAACCCTATTCAGTATCTTGTATTACCACTTACACTCCTCAAGCTCACATTGTTAATACACTATCCTGAAATATTGGCATATTCTAACCACAGATGCAGCCCTTACCCAACATTTTAAGGACCCACCTCTCTTTGTCTACAAAAGAGGGCCAAACCTGAAATAAATTGGTTAAAGCCAACATATTGCCGAATCCTCAACAGATTCTCCTGGCTCCTCTTAAACGAGGAAACTACCCGTGTGGCAATTGTGCCCAGTGCCACAATACTTGGAGAACAAATTAATTTAGACATCCAAGGACAGGGGAAAACAATTCCAGTAGGGAGTTATCACATGCAACACAAAAAATGTTGTTTACATTCTTAAATGCCCATGTGACAAAATATATATTGGTAAAACTACCAGTCCCCATAAACAAAGAATTAGTGAGCATCAAACTATCCTGTAGCCTGTCACTTTAATAACCACTCACATCTCATCTCCTCCCTCAGATTTCAGGGCATCGAGCAGATCACTCTGCATAGAGAGAGCTGTTCCAGGATCCACTCCTTGGAAACATTACAGCCACTGGGTCTAAATGAGGATTTTGACATGAGTAGATTTTATACGATCGATGTTTTATGATGGCTTTAGCCTGATGTCTACATGGCATCTATCTCTATTGTTACATATTCTATCATATTGTATTATATTGTGCTTTTTACTAACATGCTTAGTGTTTCTCTGACTGTCTCTGTAGACAGTGTCTTTAACTTGTAGTCCTTTGTGTCAAGGACTACAACTCTCTTGATGTGTAACCACACAGGCTCAGCTGATTGACACACATGTTCTGCATTAAGGGTAATCGTGAGGTTTTATCTTGTGCCCTGCTGCACTCACCTGCACATTCTGTCTATGCCTTGAAGAAGGTCTCTGACCAAAACCATGCTATTAAACTTGATTTGTGCACAGATTTGAGTGTGCAGATGCTTTTTGTTACAATAAAATCCCATTAAAAATCTGACTACCTACTTCAGGTTTTGGTACATGTCCCAGTGGCGTGATATATGTGTCATTAACGTTGTGATACATGGTATATGTAAGAATTACAGTGCATTACTTTTCGTAGTAATACTACGAACAGGGAATGAGAGCAGCCTGACAAAGTAGTCGGCAGCATGAAGAAACAATCAGAATCACACTGTCATGATGAGTTAAAACTCTCCCTCTATGCAACTTCCTGTTTGCCCTGTGTATGTGTGTGTGGGGTGTGTGTGTGTGTGTGTGTGTGTGTGTGTGTGTCATGTCCCTGAGGCATGCTGTGATGAGTTCGTTGGTCATGCAGTGATCGGGGAAACTCTGAAAGACTGAAATTCTGTTGAAAGAGTGCCCCCTCCTCTTGTGGTGGGCGGGGACTTCTCTCATGTCAATTTTCAAGTCTATTTTATTTATATAATGCCAAATCACAAGAGAAGTTATCATAGTACGTTTCATATAGAGCAGGTCTAGAGGTGTTTGGGGAAAAGTACAATAACAGTTTTTATTTCATCTATAAACATATGCCTTCAATTGTTGTGCAGATGATACCCCTTAAATGTACAATATGTAATATTCTAGGGGTCTCACAATCAAAATAATAACAAAGGTCAGTGATTGTGGTCAGTTTCAGACCTGCTGATTTTAACTGGTAAAAACACTATAAATCAGTTTCATGTTAAAAAACCACTTCTTTCACAGGGTTCGCTTACCATGGAGGCTCTATTGCTAAGAGTGCTCACCTTTTTTCCCTCTGATGACTTCAGATTCAGATGTTCAGAAGGTTTTTACTCAAAGTCGGATTATCCACAGATGTCGCTTACTCTCCAAAACAAACAGACCTGGTGATTTTAACAGAAAAAAACACTAAATAAAGCAGTTTCATGATTAAAATGGTGTTTCTCCCACAGGCTTTCGTACAGCATTGAGAGGCTGCGAGATGAGGTGCTGTGCTAACATTAGCTCTGTGTGTTTCTCTGATAACTTCAGATTCAGACTTTCAGGAGGTTTGTACCCAAAACCATATTATCCACAGATGTCTCTTACACTCCAAAACAAATGGACCCGGTGATTTAAACTGGTAAAAACACAGAATAAAGCAGTTTCACATTTTCCAATGCAGTTCGGCACTAGCTAGTTAGCTGCTGCTAACCATGGCTCAGCTTGTTGACGTCTGATGAAAAAGGCCTTCTCCCGTTTAAAATATATAATTTAAAGTGACCAAGATCTAAAAAGTGTATTGTATAAATGTGGCTTAAAACCAGATTAAAAGTTATTTTTTGCAGATCCTGATGCAGAGGGGATGTGATGACGCCATTAGGAGGCGTTCTGCGACCAAAATACCAAAAGAAACGTGCCGTGTCCTGATTAAAATGTCAGATTCCTCTGGTTTGAACTTTGTTGGAAACATTTGTGATAATGTCAGTACACACCTCAACTAAATATGGAACATAAGTCTAGTTGTTTTTAGATATTTTAATGTGGAAATGTTACATATTATAATTTTAAGGTCCACCAACCTCAACAGTCTGCATGAGTACCTTTAGAAATATACACATGTAAACAGAATGTTAGTATCATTGCGGTTACCTGAAGATTAATATTCATTGATAAACTAAGTTTGTCCCAATCGTCTGAATCAGAAACATATATTTTCTATGGCCATGGTATAATGGGTTAGAAACAAAATGGCCATTTAGTCTGAATATCACACTAGATACATGTTTCTGTTTTTGTTTGTAATTCCAGCTACAGTGGCTTGGCAGACAGTCACGTTGACGTACTGGAAATGTTGATTCATGCGTGTGACATTATCTGATGAAGATGGACTTTCTGTTGTAGAAACATGAAGGAGTGGCCAAATATGAGCATCATTTTGTTTCTATTCCCACACAAGCCACCAACGTATTTCCTGTCATGTGCCATGTGAGGGGAACATCTGGTTCTCTTATTTATGCCATTGTTGATCTCATTTTAGAGACATTTTATTATTAGGATGAACCCCTTGAGATGAAGGGAGTCCTTAACACAAATATGCAAACAGATGATACATTACATGAAGCAAAACAACACAAATACACTAACATATTTACAAAAACTCTCCCAGACCTAGTCACTCACCAAACCCACTGACCCCCCCAAAAAATACATACAGTAAGTAATTGTACACATTGTACACATACCCATATCGAGCTATATGCATACGTTTACATTTACATTCAGCAACACATTTGGGATAAATTATATCCACATCAGTACAATTAGAAACAAGAGCAGTAGTTTGAAGATAAGTGAGAAGAGATGCTTTAAAGAGATGAAATGAGGTAATAGATGTAATTGAATTAGGCAACTTGTTCCAGTCAGATGGAGCTTTGAATTTAAAGGCAGGTCACCCAATTTCTTTAGAGATTCTCGGAACAAAGACAAAAGGATTCTCAGTATGTCTTATATTAGTGGTTCCCAAGCTGGGGGCGCGACCCCTAGGGGGGGCCCATAGTCATAACAAGGGGGCGCCGTAGGCTAAATATAAATAAATGATGGATGGTTCTGGACTTATTTAATTCTTGCAGATAACATGTTTAGGTTTTTGTTTATTCCCAGGGAGTTGGCAAACTTGTCATTTTTGTACAGAGAGGTCATTTGGGGAAATCTGTTGAAAGCAATGAATGAAAAAAAAAAGGATAGTGAAATGCATTTAAAAATGAATTGCAACCAGTGAAAATGTCTTCTAGATTCAGGCGTTAACCAATTCTGCAATTCATACATAGAGCAGTGATGAGTTCTACAAGGACACCTCAGAATAAAGGGAAAAAAGAGGCTGTTATAAACTACATTATTACTACAAGATTTGTTTCTGAGGTATTCTGATAGACAATATCTGCATAATCAAGTATTGGTAATATTAGCTGTGATATTGTTATTTTCCTAACATGTAGGGTGAAACAGTTGATAGAACGATATAATATTCTAAGGCTGCAATTTATTTTCTTGATTACTGAGTCGATATGTGGCTTAAAAGTGTTGTGAGTCAAGCCAGAGACCCAGATATTTAAGTTCTTCCACTTTCTCGAGTTGGTGTCCCATCTAAGAAATTAATCGACCAGCTATTAGTCAAGTGCAAAAGATCAGATCTCGCACCAAACAGCATACTATACGACTTATTCAGTAAAAGTTTGTTGGAAGAAAAAACAATGTACACTGGATTTGTGAAATGTTCAGCTTAGAAGAGTAAATCACAGTGTCATCTGCACAGAGTTGAATTTGACAATCAGAAGAAATTTGTGGGAGATCAGTAATAAAAATGGAAAGCAGTAATGGCCCTAGAGATGAGCCTTGAGGTACACCTTTTTCAAACTAGAGACTTACGACATTCAGAGGATGTATAGCTTTCTTACGTATATTCACAATAACAAACTTTACAAACACATACTAGGACATTCAGAGGATGTATAGCTTTCCTACGTATATTCACAATAAGGGAGTTTCTGAGCAGTTTCCAGAACAGAAGTGCTCGCCATCCAGTCGCTGAAAAATGCAATTCTTGCAGAAATCTCAGAATGTCGAAAGTTTTTAAAACCAAATCACAGCATGATTTTGTGTTCATCAAGGTCTTGGTGTTTTAATGAGGTATTTTGGAGGAATTTTCGACCATTTTTATGGTTAATGGTTACAGTAAGCTCATTCAAACTTGCTGCCCCAGAATGAGGTGAAAAAGACGAAGATGAGGACGAAAGGGCAGTCCACAAGAGAAGACACCCCAAGGATGAGGAAGAAATGGTTGGTTTTGCAAATGTATGTTAACTTCCTCACCTCTGATAAAGAGCAGTCGCATCCCCAAGCTTCATCCCCACACAGTCACAAATGGGGTTAGGGTTTTTAGCAGTATCTCCATCCACACTGATGGAAGCTGTATCTGGTTCTGTTTAAAGCTCAGGTAGGCAGAATATTTTTGGTCTGAGAGAAAACCTGACTCCTGCACCTCTCTCTTGGCTCTGTTTCAGACTTTAGAAAATCTAGCCAGGGATGGGCCAATCACAGCCTCATTTCAGGGAGAGAGCGTTTCTATTGGCTGTTCTACTAGCACAGACGCACATGACTTTGTTAAAAGAAGCCAAAGAGGCTGCGGCTAATTTGGCTAAACTATTAGATAAGACTTTAATGTCTTTCATTTATATACAGTCCAGTACAGTACACAGATGAACATAGTTGTGTATAAATGCAGTCCAGTTTATGGTTCAGGGACATTGCTGTGAAACAGTGTGGAGAGCTGCTCTGCTGGGGTTAGCCTTTAGCCTAACCGTCTCCTTGTTCTGATAGCATTATTAGCGCGCTACAAGGACCAGAGGCCGAAGCCGCGGCAGCTCGTACTGCTGACATCTGAATGAGGAGACGGTGGAGGCAGTGTGAGAGGAAACATACAGATGAGCTGCTACTAATGCTAGGCTTATGAACATTAAAATCAACATTTGGTTTTATCAGACCGGAGTGGCTGCATCACTGCAACGCAGCTCAGTGAGGCTAGTTAGCATGCTAAACTATTAGCAACATTTTCTCTCCACCCCTGAAACGATATTGACCTTATTGTCAGAGTCTAAAAGAGAGTGACAAACGCAATAAAACAATAGAGAAGTGTCAATATCGGCAAACCGTCTGGAGAGAAAATCCTGCTAATAGCTTAGTCTTCTGCGAACCATAGCCACAGGCTAACAGGCTGCAGCTAATTCAAGTTCATGTTGATGAATCACAGTCTGTCGTCTCAAAGAGCTTTACAGAGAAAACAGGACCCTGATCCTCAGAGAACTGCTGCTGTTACTGCATCGACCATCAGGCTGAAATGAATGAATAGTACTTGGAAAGGTTACTCTATGAAGTACTAATACTCGTAAAGGCTACTGTATGAAGTATTAGTACTCAGAAAGGATACTGTATGAAGTACTAGTCCTCATAAAGGTTACTGTATGAAGTACTAGTACTCCTAAAGGTTATGTAAGGATTTAAACAATGGCCCATGTGGTGAGAGGGGCTGGACAAAGATAGGAAAGGCAGTGAGCTGCAAGAAGAGGTCTCACTTTGCTAGTATTTTTGTGTTGTGCCTCCTGCAGCTTTAAGTCGTCACTCCAAACGTGTGTCACCAGAGTTCAAACCTAAACTCTGATCAGGTTTGGTGTGTGAACACACCTTTGGACCCTCAGGGTGTTTGCTTCCAAGTGAACCTGTGCTGTCATGTTTTCTGGAGCTGTGAACGTCTTATATTCTCATCTGATTTCACATATTTATTTTCCTCAAACTCTTTAAAGTTCCACTCCATCTGTGTTCTTTTCTTTTCAAATTATAAATATAATGTAAAGGACTGTCTGACAGCAAGGTAAAGAAAATATTATAAATATAATGTAAAGGGTGTCTGACAGCAAGGTAAAGAAAATATTATAAATATAGACTTCACTATACTGGTATAGATTATTTTAGGTGTCTAAAACGTGTTTTGCTGCAGTACATATCGCTCTCTTCAAACACTCCATTGACAAAAACAGTCATTTTACCTCACAGAGAACAGGAAATCTGCTGCTGCTCGCTTTAGATAGTTAGTTTGT
This sequence comes from Heterobranchus longifilis, assembly GCA_028570985.1. Classification (NCBI taxonomy): domain Eukaryota; kingdom Metazoa; phylum Chordata; class Actinopteri; order Siluriformes; family Clariidae; genus Heterobranchus; species Heterobranchus longifilis. Next base: position 8,594 of record JAOVVB010117708.1, read on the forward strand.
GTTATTGTGTGACTTTCAGATATGAACCATAGACATGTATATATTATATACAATATATACATATTATATACAGTCTGTATACTGTATATATTATAAACAGTCTATGATGTGAACTAACGTGGCCACAGCAGTACATTGCATAAAAACCTAAATTAATAATGGAGTCTGTCTTTAAATACTTGCTTCTGGGTAAAAATGACGCATCCTGCAGCTGGTTATGAGGGTTGATATGAAAATTCACCAAACCAATCGGTCCTGGGGGGGTTAAAAAAAAAAGAAAAAAGATTGCCATGCTGTAATCTAGTGGCATTTACATGGAACTTCAGTGACTCGTACAAACCTGTGCCACAAAACACCCTTAAGTCTTCTCCTTAAGGTTTCCTTCAAATGTTCACTTAAGAATTCAAGGTTTCCTTTTTATCTTGATCTTATACTTGAAGAATCCCTTAAAGTCAGTTAATCTGTTGCACAAAACACCTTAGCAACCAAAGTCAGGAAAAAACCTCAAGGTGCCTCTGACTCTATCTTAACTGCAACATGTCTGAGTTTATAAATGAAGAAAATTAACGCATCCTGACAAGAACGCTGAACTTTGAGTAACTGATTTTACACTTTAGATTTGACAGAGTCAGTTTATGACGGGACCCACATCAGAATTCACATTAGTTTTGTTTTGTTCATTTTCAACTTATAGACAACTCAAATACAAATACACATGTAAATAAACAATAACTAAATAATAAACATTCATACAGACTCAGGCTGCGTCCAAAATTCGCTAAAACAGTATGCATGACTTTTTATTATGTCCGAAACCTTAGTGTGAAACTAACAGTATGTAATGTGCATACTTTTGCCAGTGAAATATTACAGTATGCAACACTGGACATAAATATCCCACAATGCAATGCAGTGGTGACGGCAACATTCACAACAGACAGTTGTCTGTTGTCTGTGTGGTACACTAGACAACAGACGGTGGCAGGCAGACTCGGTGCTCTGGCAGCACTTTTAGTATACGGTTTTATTTTAAACTTTTTAAATACAAGTCCATCCCAGCCATGCCATCGGGACCTGCTGCCATACCCGGCCCTGGCGGCCTGCAAGGGACTCTGGTGATGGAGAGTGCGAGTCAACACAGAGCTTATCCTAGACCTGGTGCTTCCTCGAGGCTGCTAAGCGAACCCATGCAAACACCTTCGAAACATCTCTGTCTGAGAATGGCTCCCAGACAGCAAGTAACGTAACATTAACCTCCACCTCGCAAAAGGAATTCCCAGCAGAAACTGATGTGTTGTCAGCAAACCACACAACAAGCAAACGTTGTGATTGTCCATCACAGGTGATTAGCCTGAAAAGCAACATGGTCACCAATCTTCGGTCCATTCGCAACCTTAATGACATTGCTGAACGTCCTACTCTCACGACAAAAGCAAAAAAAAAAAATCATACACCGAACGCAGCAATTAAAAAACAAAACAATTGACCTTTTTCCAGTCTGTTAATAATGTTAGAGTTCTCTGGGACCCACGTGCCAAGCCTAAAGGCCGACTGGGGGACACTTAAACATATGCAGTGTCACCCCAAAAAGTGACCAGATTAAACATCTACTCATAGAATCCAACCTAGACTTCTTGTGTCTATCTGAAACCTGGATTCATAGCAGCTCTCCAGCTGCTGCTTTGATTGTACCTGGTTATAAAATCTTCAGAAAAGATAGATCTGAAGGAAAGGGGGGAGGTCTGATGTTTTACATTAAAGAACATACACTGTACCCAGATTCACTGGTCCTCTGACAATGAACTAGAATGTATTGGTTTGTGTATTGTTTGTGAATGTATTGGCCCTCCTAGGATTGTACCGACCACCAAACTCAAAAAAATATATTCGACCAGCTGAAGTCAATACTAATGTAACCTTGATAGAGAAGCAATTCTAATGGCTGATTTCAACATAAATTGGGAAGACAAATGTGGTAGAAAAGCCCTAAAACAAAATATGATTTTATACAGCTAATTAAAAGGCCAATATTGAACAATACTTCAATATACTTTTGTACTGATCTGTATACCTATAGTATACCTAATTGAGTATGTAGTATGGTATCAGGCGCAGCCTGTCTCTTTAAGATCAGCCATGATGCAAACAAACGGTCTCCATGGCAACAAGAGTTTTAATGCTGTAAAATCTTGTTCAGTGTAGTAAATGCCTCAGCGTTTTTCCTTAAGGAAACCTTTTAAGACATTTTGCGTAACACAGCTGAGGAGAAACTAAACCTGAAAGGAGCTCTGTGTAGGAAGGACTCTTGTTTTTAGTGACACCTGTGGCCGTTAAGTGAACTGCAGTCTGTATCATTTTGCTCTCAGAAGCACGAACATCGGCCACAACAGAGATACACAAACTGAACGTGATTGGCCGTCATCACGTTGATACAATGCTGAAAATAAATTACAATCACAAAGCTCCCAACGGCAGCTAACATATCCACATATTCCATAGTATACTGCTAGTGCTAACGTTAGCTAGCAGCAAGCTAAATGTTAGCCAGTTAACATCATTTACAAACAGAAAGTCAGACAATTTACACAAAACATCACATCCGTTGATTTTCGCAGAAAATTCAACCTGAATCCTTCACATGTCCACAGGCTGTTATAGGCAGCAGACAAAGTTGGGGATGGTCCCTTTTTTTTTTTTAGGATTTGTCTTTTCACCCAAAGACAATAAAAAAACGATTAATGAATGTAAAAAGTTACACATAGCTCCTGTGTTACTGTATACTTAAATTGAAATCAGCAACAGAAGAATTCCTCTGAATTCTTAATTCTAATCCCTGAAATGTGAAGAGTGCCTGAGGACACGGCCTGTCTGCTGTTTACTGTGACCACACCCTTACCCTTACCTCCCTTATCCTTTAACTCAGTCTATTGTCTGCTCTGTGAGCGGAGGTGTGGCTCCTCTTTACAATTACAGTCATTACATGAATCAACACAGGCAGCAAATCCACCTTCACCGCAGACAGCAGTTTACTGTTAGGGGAGACCAGGGACTGCAATGATGCATCCTGCAGCTGGTTATGAGGGTTGATATGAAAATTCATCCAATTTATCCATCAGTTGGAACCAGCCAGAAAGATTATAATCACTCTGCACATGCTCAGTTACATTGTCTTCTTGCTTACAAAAAATGAGCCACATTTAAAACTCTCAGACAAAGTTATTAGCAAAAGCGTGTTTTTGAGATAAAAAAATAAACTTTTGTATCAGATGTATTTTTTGGATACTGTCCTGAGATCAAATGTCTAGGACAGTGGTTCTCAAAGTGTGGTCTGGGGACCCCCAGGGGCCCTCGGCAAAAAAGAGGAATATTTTATTTTCACTATAACTCCATCCGTAAATATCACAATGACAAAATGTATGACGATTATGGTCATAGATTTTTATATTTTCTGTAATAAAACAAAACAAAAATATTATCAAATAAGGAGGATGGAAAAAAATAAATATATGCAGAAAGTCGCAATGAACTTCCAAAAAAATAAATATATAGAAATAAATAAATTGGGAAATAATAATAATAATGGCCAGAAAGGGAAAATAATAAATAAATAAATACATCTTTTAAAAGTTACAAAATAAATAAAAAATAAAGGCAGCAACAATAAATAAATAAATAAAAACTTAAAACATTTCAAAATGAGAAAAAATGAAATGAAAACATATCAATTTATGTCACATTTTATCAATTATTTAATGCCTACATTTATTCAGGCATTTAGTTATTTTTAGTATTATTTTTGGTACATTAAATGGCATATTAATTAATGTTTTTGGCAGCTTCCATCGTCCATATTATTAATTAATTGACTTTTTTTTTTATTTATTCTAAATTTATTTTTAAATGTCAAGGAACAAAGTAATCCAGCGCATACCAGGAGTATCCACAGACTGTTTTGATTTAATGCAGGTAAAATGGAGCTGACAACACGTATCGCATTGTCAC
>JAOVVB010117718.1:0-12595 GCA_028570985.1 Heterobranchus longifilis
AAAAATAATTGTCTTAATGTAAGTAATCAACTGGGGAAGTTTCATAGCGATATATATTAATTAAACATTTTTACCCTATTCACCTGTCTTTAAAATGTCTGAATTTTACAATCCATATCTTTAAAGGTCGTTTTTCTTGAAATTACTTTTTCTCAAACAGAAATCTGCACTTCAGTCGCACTTACAGACACCAAGCTTTCCACTTTCATTCCTATCTATATTCTGAAGGTTTTTACAGAGGGCTTTGTTCAGAGCCTGATATATACAACACTTTATTCCTAAAAACAAAATTATAATTTTTTTTTTTTATGGCTGTTGACAGTATTTTCTGAGTTATGGAGTGATAAAAAGAGATATCCAAAATTCCCTCTGGTTGTGTTCAGGCTTTTGCTGCATTCATGCATTTCCACCTGTGTTAACATCTGTTGTTCCTTGTTCCGTATTCAGACACAGTTTGCATGTTAATATCAGATGGAAGACGGTCTAAGAATCACAGCAGACATAATGCACAGTACACTGCTCTGTCACAGCCTGACCTTTCATCTAGCAAACTACAGTCCCGTTTTTTAAATGGGCCGCGGAGGATTTAAAATAAATATTGGGTCACACTTTATTTTATGGTACGCTAGTAAGACAGCAAGCTGTAATTAGTATCCAATTAGACAAAAACTATACATTAATAAGACGTAACAAACCGTAATTTAAATCCAGTTAGACAAAACTCATACACTAATAAGATGTAAATAGCCTATTATATACACTTAGACAAAAAACGGTCAACTAATAACATGTAATAAGTCATACTTTATATCCAGTTAGACAAACCTATACACAATAAGATGTAACAAGCCTACTTTGTATCAAAACCTTGCTGCTCACTAGAAGTCATATAGACTCTCTCTGCTCTCTGCATGGTCAAACTAGAGCTCGAAATAGACCGATTGATCAAGCTGTTTAGCAGTTTTTCTGTTTTTTTTTCTTATTAACACAAAACATGTACTGAAACAAAACACACAAATACTCTCCTTCTCTGTCACACACACACACGCACACACACACAGTTTGAGAGTTTGTAGGAGACAAACAGATCGATGTGGTTGGTGACCTCCATTAACACATCCACAGCAGAAAGTGTGTGTGTGTGTTTGTGTGTGTGTGCGTGTGCGTGTGCGTGTGCATGCGTGTATCTGATTTACATTCATATTATTGCTATATGTGAGTCTGTTTCTGTCTGTGTTTGATGAAGACTGAGTGAAGAAGTTGGGCGGTATATATTAGTTTCTGATTGTGAGGATGCTTTATCTAATACACTATATGTGTATGTTTGCAGGCATGTGTGGGTGTTTGTGTGGTATTTATAGTTGACTTAGTCTTAGTAGAAAATGCATTTTTTAATGTATGTGTGAGTACAAAGGCTCTCCTCTTTCCTGCTCCACGACTGCTGTTGACACGGGATGATGGTGTTGTGTGTTTTTCCTCTGCAGTTTTTAAATAATGATACTACTTTTTTTTACTTTTTTTAAATGTAGGGGAGAGTGGGGTAAGATGAACAAATGGGTAAGTTGACTCACTCCCCTTTTCTAGGCAACTGTGCACATTTGTTGTCATGTGACCATAAATTCAGGAAACTCCATTTCTATCTGGCTGTAATGGATAGAAGCACATTTTAAGTATTAATTTACACCAAAACACTGTCAATGTCAAAGTTAATTTTCTGCATATCAGGTATAATGGCTGATGTCAAAACAAATGTATCCAGGTCTAAAATTGTGTATGATACATGTTGGTGATTTGCCAACATATAAAACCATGTGAATCATTTAGCAATTAGCCTGAACTGCTGAAATGGGCTTTTTTTTCCCCCAAAAAATGGTGGCTATGAGGCAAAGTGAGCCACATGCTGTGGGGTAAATTGAGCCATTAAACTATTCAGAATATTAAACTTGATTTGATTCATTGTATGTGTTTTAAGTTAGCTTTAACAAAATAATTAATTTACTATTAAAGACAAAAATGTATTATTAAAGTACGTTCTTTAAAGTGGTAAATTATTTTTTCAATTATGCTCAGATTTAAACTTAAAAAGTCAGATGATCAACTTACCCCTATACTGGGGCAAGTTGAGCCACGGGAAACATTTTTTGGAAGTCATATTTTCAAGGTCCTTTGTCATAGATGCATTCCAATAATTTCAATTCATAGGAGACACCCTGAAATAATGGTAGATGTTTTACTTCTCTTATTTTTCCTTGCCTAGAGGACAACATAAGTAAACAATTGGCTCATCTTACCCCACTCTCCCCTACACTGTTATACCTGTTTATCACTGCCACAGAGAAAAATAAAAACTCTGCCACTGTCTCAAGAGAAAAATGCTGTAATGCAGAAATGAACTAGTCAATGGAAGTTGACTAATAGCCAATGGATTTGTTGTTTTTTCTATTTTTCTATAGATACATAATTACAATTATACATGTGGCAAATTATAAATGTTGCCTTTGCACCAAGAACACAGGAAGCAGAGCAATGGCAAAAAGAAAAAGAACATTTTCAGCTATAGGTCCTGACTGACGAGGTGCAGAGACAAAACTTCAGGAAGTAATTCAAACGTAACAGAGAGAAACTGTAATTGGGATTTAATATCCCAGTCTGTCAGTGCTGTTAAGTCTGGCCATGACACTCCTAATAAATGTTCTCAGTTATTCTCTGAACACGCTAATAATTTCACTGTAACTGCGTGTGGCTATCAGTGCTGATCTTTGTGAATTGGACTCTTTTTACAAGCAGGCTCATTTGCATAGAAAGAGGACAATTTTGCGCAAAATGTCTGCAAATTACCTAATTTAAATACTGGCAATAGCACAGGAGCACCGAGACACTGCTTGCTTGGCAGTGCTTTAACTAAGGTGCATTTCACCCTTTGATAATTGGTGCTTTGATAATTACATGTTTTTTGTCTTATTTGTGCAGGTTTAGCAGCCGCGCAAGAAGGCATCAGCCAAAACCTTTGTGCTTGTTACTCTAAAGAATAGAGTATTTCAAAATAATATTTTTTAGATTGCTTTGCTTCAGTTAGAAAAGATCATTCTGCCTAGATTACATTTTTCTTTATGTTCACGGTACAGATCTGCAAAGTGTGCATTGCCAACATTTTTTCCATTAGATATTCATAAAAGTCTGAGATGGGCACTTAAAACATGGTTAAACATGTTTCAATAAATCAAAGTAAATTAATGTTTAGGCATGTGAAATCATTAGGTTAACATTAGAGAATAATGGTGGTTCATGGTCAGATGATAAAAATGTCACCACTGACAGTTTAGTTTATGACAGGACATTAACCTGTGTTGATCAGAACTCTTTACACTCATCCACTTCTCCAACCTGCACATTATCACTCCACACTGCACTGCCTGAACACCACTACACTTACACTACTGAACATAAATCCCAGAATAATGCATTATGCAAAATAGTAGCATGAAGGTAATTTGTAGGAGACAAGTTCCATAAAATTGATATTTTGGTTATGGTTTTTGCCCTTATTCCGAAGCTATTCCTACTAAGCTCTTGTATGGCTAATGAAAATGAATATATCACTAATACTCCCATTTACATGCAGTCTTCAAAATGGGATTTTTAAAAGGCAGACTTGTTTGTCCTTCAACCACCTTCTTGAAAAGGACCTGTTGATAAGTCTTTCATAATGTTTAAAAATAGGTGTGTTTCTCCTTCTCACCAGAAATCGGTGCTGTGTCATTGTTCCAACGGCCCATTATTCCAAAACCCCAATAGTCTGAAAAAGGTCCTATTGGACCGGAAGCACATTGCTCTGAGAATACACATCATAACCATAACAATCAGAAGCACGTGACTAATTATTAAGCAGAATGACGTCTTCGGACCTTGATGGTGTAAAAAATTAGGAGGCAGGGCCGACTGATTGCAGGCCATGAATCTCTCTAACTGCAGGGAGAGTGTGTATTTTCAGAGCAACTTTTCAGGAAAACGGACTGTCGGACAAATGGGCTTTCGGTCCAATGGGACATTTTCCAGTCCATTTTCATTCCCCTACTCGTCACATATGGATGCATTGTCAGGACCCCAAATAGATCACGTTTCGTTGCTCTGGTTGGTTGTAGGTCAATTGTCTCCAGAGGCATTTTGGTCTTGGATATTGAAAATTAACTGAGAGGTCCCAGACTAATTTTGCATTTGCGACAAAGACAAAGATCGAGTGTAGCTATGAGTTCTCCTATCACTTCAGAACTGTGCAGTAATGGAGTCTGTTAATAACAATCATTTAGTGAAATGTATAGAAGATGAGTGGCTATATGCAAGTCTCATGCTCTGACAGTATGACAGGACGTGACAGCTGGCTGTTTGGGTCCAGCCCTGCTGCTGTCCAACACCTCCAAGTTCTCCCCAGAAAGCCTTGTCTGGCACCGCCCAACCTGGAACGTTTCTCTGAAGCATTCTCTGGCCTTCACACTCCGCTGGTTACCACTTGACATTTTGGTGGTAAAAAAGCAATTCGGGAGCATTGATTTGAGGGAGAGGGCTGGCGGCTGGGAGAAGAGGAAAATCGATGGCCGCTACGGAGACGTTGGCAGGTACACAAGTACGCTACAGTTCCTCGACAACAAAAGGCCAATGTAGCAAAAGAGAGCTCAGTGACACGCAATCAGCTGAAAATCATACGCTGCAGGCTGCGTCAGCACCTCCTGCTGAGAGTCAATTGTCTGTGTTGCTGTTTCTGCGGGGTTCCTGCACTGTTGGTAATAATCAGGTGTACTGCTTCTTTCTCTTTCTCTCTCACTCACACACACACACACACACACACACGCACACACACACTGACAGATAAGACACATTTCTTCACTTTGGGCATTTCCTTTGATCAGCAATGGTTAATTAATGTAATTTAAAAGTAGCACTGAGGAAGCTTGTTCTCTGGTTTGGCTCTTTATGCAGCACTGACCTCAGGAACGCTCGGGTTATTAACTGACAAAAGAGCTGTGTCTCTGTGCTGCTTCTGATATCCTGATTTCAACTGAATCATGTGGATTATTCTAGACTCTCGTTAACCTTCCAGACTACAAATCCTTTATTCCTCTGCTCTACGCTGTCATAACCTTTTAGGGTTCAAAAAGTTTCAGTTTGGCCTCATTTGACCAGGCATATTTAACCGACAATCACTTGATACACAAGTCACCTCTATTTCAAGCCAATAGCCAGACAACGCAACATGTCCTCCAAACCATAAGACCACATAAATCGCTTGTTCCTACCCTTTAATATGACCCACAGGAGCGCCCCTAGCAGTGGCAGGAAATATGACTCATAGGGGCGTTTTCCGTCCTCATACCTAAACGTGACGGTAAATCATTTTAAACCATAGACTGTATATAAAGATGGACAGACTGACAGCTCTCCATAAGTGAAGCCAAAACATCTGGATCTCCCCCTGGTGGCGGGCTGCAGTATAGGTCATAAGCCCCGCCTCCTCCATGTTAGCGGATGGGAGATGAGCCAAACTAAAATCTCAAAGTACACATTCAATACATTTTTCCCAAAGATGGTTTCTGTCATTTTAGGAAGTTCTTATCACTCTGATGTTTGTTCAAGTGTTGCTGTTTTTTTTGTTTAATTTTTCTGATAAGTTTAATTTTAATTAGTTATTTGATAAAACGTCACGATTGACAGCTGTTATTGACTCATGATTGGGTGTATGGGCAGGACGTCGATGCCGCCCGGTCGCTACTGCACAGACTCTAGTTGCAAGATGGTGGCACCTGTATCTGGGACTTTTTGGCTTCACTTTTGTACAGTGGGAGGAAGTGGAGATGTGTCGACCATCTTTACATACAGTCTATGTTTTAAACACGTCATTAATATTGTGAAACATTGTTGCAGTTTGGTTAAGTTTAGGTAACAAAACTACTTGGTGAGGTTTAGAAAAAGATCGTGGTTTGGGTTAAAATCAGTACATTTGTTACATTACTTCACTTCTGTGCGTGTGACGTAATTACGCAATAACCAAAAAACAGAGAAATGCTGTCACTACAGTCAGTTTCTCCCGGTTAGGATTCCTTCAGTGTTCAGGAGGTTTTTACCGTGAGCCAGATTATCCACAGAGGTCTCCTCTCCAAAACATATGGATCAGGTGATTTAAACCAAGAAAGCATGAATAAAGCAGTTTCACGTTAAAAATCAGTGTTTCCCCGACACTGTTGACTGAGCAGAAGCTGAGCTGCTGCGTTTGCTCAGCTCGTTTCTCTGATCATTTAAAATCCAGACGTCCGATGACTAAGGGTGTTCTCCCTATGTACAATCACACATGCTGGCTCAAGTTTCGAAATCATTAATTTTGTACAGTATGGTCGTCTACATCTAAAACAAACCTTGCAAAAATTACAAGTCACACAAAACAGGGCTGCTAGACTTGTTCTGGGCTGCTCTATTAGAACTAGAACTGAAAGGCTCCATTCTAGCCTCTCATGGCTCACCACTGAGCAAAGGATATTGTCAGGCATGGCTACATTGTTTAGCTGTACCATTAACTCAAATATGCCAACATTTTTATTTGACCAAATGGTTTATTGCAACAACCAGATTTGCTGGTAACAGTCTTATTGTGGTACCCAGGCCACAGACTAACTCGCTGAGAAAAAAAAGTAATTTACAGAGCCATAAGAAAATTGAATAATTTACCACTTAATATTCGCCTAATAAAAAAATGAATCATCCTTTAAAAGGAATATACATTTGCATTTGCTGCATGCAGATGGCAGACTGTATAGTAGGAGGTAGAACTCTGTGCTAGTTTTAATATTCATGTTTCACTTCATGAGTTGTATAATTCTCATTCATCATCTGTGTATAATCCTTACTGTTTTAAATATCATCTATGTATGAATGCATTTTTATCTATATGCAATTAATGTTTATTTTTTTTAGTATGTATGAATGTATGTATGTATGTATGTATGTACACATCACAGGAGTTCAACTATGATCAACTTTAACCGGTGAAATCGTCTCAGAATTTGCATGTGGCCACAGTTTAAAAATGAATAAAATGTCAATTTATGACCCTTTCTTATGACCCTGATCCATACGCAAAGGCGATGTCGCGCCATTGACAGGCGACCAAAAGAACCTGAACATAGATCTGAACCTGTGCCTGCACTTTTTACCTGCTCCGGTCCTGTAAACCTGTGGATTCTTGGCTACTTCTGTTTGAACTTGCTGCCTTTGCCTGTAAAGCCCAAATTATACTTTCCATGCCCCCAAGTCTGTGAGGGTCCGCGTGGCGTAAACGTTGTCATCGCCCATGTCCACATCAACCCCTATGCAGTGACCATGTGGCCTGTACGCATAGCAAGGGCCTTCATGCTCCGGTCCAGTCTTCTAGCTGAGCCAGAAAGAAGAAGGAGAAGAAGAAAAGAAGAAGATAACAAATGGATGCTTGGATCTGTCAACTGCTTGAATTAATAGGGCTAATGAGTTTAGTTTAAACAACTGGCACAATTGGCTGAATCCCTTAAGGATCTTTTAACATTTAAAGGAATTGAAAGACCACCAACCACCACCAACTGGAATGGAGTGTGGATCGGCGTGGACCCTCAGAGGTATGAATGTAACCGTGTGCACTGGCGTGACCGGTGTGTGTGCAGCTGTCTGTGGACAGTGTGTCCAAGCCTTTGTATCATCAATTTACCATCAAAATCACTCATCTGTTCCTGCCTGCATGTTTGCATTTGGGCCCTTTCCCTCGCTTCCTCATACACACCCCGTGACAAAGTATATCATCAACTAAGTTGCATATCAATCATAACAGACTGAACCGCATCCTATTTTTAATAAAGGAACACTATCAGCAAAGCAACAGTCAATACACCACTCCCAGATTCTGTTTTCTCTTTTGAAAATACTGTTCTGTGGATCACTAATAAAAAAATGAAAGTGTGTGTGTGTGTGTGTGTGTGTGTGTGTAGTAAAGACAGCAGCACAGTAATAACAGGGACTATAATTATTGGAAGCAGGCCTGATAAGGCTGAGGTGAAGCGTCTCGCTGCAGACTGAATAATAAATGAAAGGCAGAGATGAAAGGGACCGTGGGTCGCCCCCTGCACGCTGACACCCTCCCAGCATCCTCCGAGGAAAACAAGAGCATTCTGGGGGAATAAACAGGTTATTTAAAGATAAACAAATATGGATGCTTCCCCCGGGAAAACATCCCATTGTGTGACGTGGTAGGAGCTGGAGAGAGCAAGAGAGTGTAGAGTGAGACAATAGAAAGACCTGGTTAGAAGGTGACCGTCTAGCAAGAGAGCAGATGTGTGTTTCCTTTGTTTCATTCATTCATTCATTCATTCATTCATTCATTCATGTTTAGTGTTTCTTGTTTCATTTTGATACTCACCTCTCCTCTCATTTCAGATCACTTCCTGCTTTTGTTTTCCCACCAGTTGTGATGGTCTGCCCCGCCCTGATTAAGCCGGAGATATACTTGCTTTTAACTACATGAATGTATGGTGTCTGCCTCGCGTATCCTGCATGTGTTTGGTCCGTTGGTTGTGTACGTACTCGGAAATTAACACGTCACGACGGCTATTATATCTCCGGCTTTAGTTCCACCTGTGTCCTATTAGGCTACGTACACATTACATGAGCAGATCGAGCCAGACAGGAAGTGGGACACAGAAAGGCATAGTGAATCCGGTCGATTTTCAAACGTAGCCTACTTACTCGTGGTAGAAGACCAGAAAACCAGGGAAAACGACCAAATCAACAGCAAGTCAATGTTGGGCAGGCAAAGTAAACTTTTGTTTGTTTGTAGTTCTCTTTATACATCTATACATGTATACATCTTTATACATGTAGCGCTAGCGAACGCTCCGCTTCTGAAACGCTCCTGGTGGGGCATGCCATGCGGAGGATGGAGCAAAACTGTGACGCAGCTGGAACGTGGAGCAGACGTACTCTGTGGAATCTCCAGATAAATGTGAAGGACAATCGCAAACTGTGGAGGGTGTTTTATAAAGAACTTTTCTCTTTTTTTTTTGCAGTGCAGAATCCTGAAGGGGGGCTGTCAAGATCAATCCCACTGTGTCCACTAAAAGTCCTTTTTGTCAAGAACCAGAAGCTATTGTTCACTGTTACCTTTAATTTAACACTTTGAGGACTGTGTTTTCAGACTGCAGTGAGATTTGGTCTGAAACTGCTTTCATTTTGTGCTGGGTATCGAAAGGAGAACGCCAAGAAGTGGCAGCTGTTGAACTTTGTAGTGGGACAGGCCAAACTGTCCATTTACAAAAGCAGGGGAACTCAAGTAGAGAATGGTTCAGGTGAGGAGCTGCTGCCAATGTTTGTGTGAAAGCCAGAGTCAGAGTGGACTTCAGGTTTTACTCTCTGATGATGTTGAAGAGTTTTTATCTCAGTGGTGCTTCACTAAAGCTGTCTGTTCTGTTGTTGAGGGGGAGCTGTGTTTTAATCCTGTTTTTATATGAGGCATCAAAAATCTAAATCATTATTTATTGCTGCTTAATCTGGTAATTGTGTACTGTTGAGATTTGCTCTATTTATTGAAAAATATAGGTATTTTAAAAATCTCCTCGTCATCATCAGCTCACGAATTCGCTGGCTTCCACTGCACATCAACTTATAAATTAAACCGTAAATGCTGATTTCAGTGGCCTCCATATTTACTTCCATACAACAGAGTGCTGCGTGTAACGCATTGGCCACATATAAAACTAATGTAATGTAACAACCGGAAGCACATGACGCGTCATGTGACGTGCTGCGTCATGTGACGCGAACACATGGAAGTGATTTACTGTCTCAAATAAACTGATCTGAACCCAAACCACAACCTTTTTTCTAACCCTACCAATTTGTTTTGTTGTCTAAACCTAAACCCACTGCCACAACATCTGTTTTAACGTTCACAGCATGTTTAAAACTGCAAATGTAACATTTAGGTATAAGGGCGAAAAACGCTCATATGGGTCATATTCACTCCGACCGCTGGGGGCACTACAGTAAAACGCTACGGGTTGTATTAGAGAGAAGGACCAGACGACACATATGGTCGTATCGTTTGGAGGACTTGTTGTTCCAAAGTGGCGGTGATCATTTTTCACTGACAGTTAGAAACCAGTGCAATGTTTCCTGTCCTGTTGTGGATCTGAGGAAAATGTCTTTTCCATCGCAGTGCCAACATTAATACCACTTGGAAATGCTAGCGCCGGAAAAGTTGAAAAGTTGAAAAAAGTTGAAAATTCAACAGATTTACATGAACATTGTACAATTTGAATGCAAAAAAAAGTCTTACCAAGCTGAAAAACAAAGCGTATCCGCCACATCCTACTTGAGACAGGAGATTTAATTTACCGCGCTGAGTGTCTATTTTTACTAGAATAATATGTCTCTGTGCCCCCTGGGACTTCTGTGATCATCATCAGTCAGAGTGAGGAGCATTGCTGAAGTCTCTGGGAGAGGTTTCACCATCACTCTGATTGATGACGATGATGATGATTAAAGGTTTTCATTTGCAAAAACAATCAAATAAAAGAGTAGCTTGTGTCCTTCTCCCTCCCTTAAACCTGCAATAATTCACTATTTTGCCACTTTGGGGCAGGACACAAACACGTGTTATAACATTGTAAATTTATATGGCAAACTTGTCAGCGAACAAGTTCACATCCAGCAGTTACGGAGCAACATTAGCATTCATCTGGAGTGGTGTTTGTGTTCACCTGAAGTCCAATATTCATTATTTTTAGCTCTGGTTTTGGTCTCTACCTACTCCTCTTTAGCTTCTAAATCATCCACTATATTCAGCAGCTAGTCTAGCCTATATCTATATAGGTAACTATATCTGCCTGTTTGCTCCTGAGCAAACAAATATGACAAATATGGTCTGACAGTTTGGAGGACATGTTGAAAACAGTTTAAAAAATGATTTTGTGTCTGTATGTAATCAGAGATGTCCTCAACTCAAATGTATCATCATTGTCAAGAATAACAAAGAATACAAACATTTCCTCACAGTTTAGTGGTATTTTCTTTTTAATTGATAAGGGTCATGGGTAACATGTTTATATTTCTTGTGAATATAATCCAATGAATCTTATTTTGTACACTTTGTTAACACCTTATTTTGAAAACCAGACGCAGTCACACATGTATTTTTCCACTAACTTCACCAAGTCTGTCACCATCAGCTGGATCCGGGCTGTTTGAACTTCCGATCTCTGAAAAACATTATAATAAGAGGCAACCATCTTTTGTTTTCTCAAGATAACAAGTTAATCATCTCGTTATCTCAAGATGAGAAAAGCTTGTTTTCCCGAGATAAGGAAATAATTAACTTGTAATCTCGAGATAAGGCATTAAAAAATGTTTGAATTCATGACCGTTTAGGCTTTCCATAGTTGTCCACATGCCGTGCACTCTTTCTTCTCTTTGGTCAGCCTGTGTGTGTGTGTGTGTGTGTGTGTGTGTGTGTGTGTGTGTGTGTGTGTGCGCCACAGTATTAAGATAAAAACTTTACCGGCAGCTCTGTGGAATCTGGAGAAAGAAGGATCTGTTTCTTTTCTTCTGGGATTTAAAGAACTCCCACCACCGCACGTCCTGAGAAACGAGGACAGCCGTCTCCCTCACATTTACTTTCCTATTCCCATGGCGACAGAGTGCTGGTGATGGCTACAGAGGCAAACAGCAACAGGAGGAGACGATCCTCACAGTAACTGCCATCTCTGGCTCAGTAATAAGCATCAGACTCTTACCCAGAACCCCATGGGATCATGTGATTGTGAGAGAACCCCGGGGGCCTCACCAATTCCTCACCACATGCTCTTAAACACCACGAGCACACCTGAACCAAATGTGGCATTTTCACAAGAGCTAATCACGTGTGAGGACCGTCTTGCTTGCATGTCTTTCTCTGTGTAATTACCATGTAACCTAATTAATTTCCCTCGCGCAATTAAAGTGAGGTGTGCTCTGCAAAATCACTGCAAGACTCGCAGATCATTAGCATACACTTAACAGTCAAGCATCATCTGCAGGAGAGGAAGAATAGTCCGAGGAGAGGACAATGGACTTTCACATGTTATCAGGATGGAAAACTCATCATCAAACACTTAATACAGTTTTAGAATCCCATAGTGACAAGAAATCTCATGTATGACATAAACTGATATTTCTATGTATATACTTTCCTATTTAATTGTCCCTTTTATTTATTTTTAAATGCATTTTCTGTATTATTTTCCCTTTGCATTGTTTCCCCTATTTATTTCCCTAAACTTATTTATTCATGTATTATTTTCTTTATGCATCTCTTCATTATGCAAATGAGGGGGGCGTGTGTCATGTAGACTTTTTGCCTCTCGCTATACTGGCTTCCTGTGAGTCAAAGGATAGATTTTAAAATCTTACTGCTGGTCTACAAAGCACTGAATGGTCTCGGACCAAAATACATGCTTGATCTTCTGGTTCCCTATGAAGCATCCAGACCCCTTAGGTCATCTGGAACTGGTTTGTTGTGTGTCCCAAGAACAAGAACCAAGCAGGGTGAGGC
>JAOVVB010117728.1:0-12595 GCA_028570985.1 Heterobranchus longifilis
CACACACACACACACACACACACACACACACACACACACACACACACACACACACACACACACACACACACAATTGGATGGATACTGAAATCGAATACCTTGTCCGTCTCCTCTCATTGGAATTTTGTCACAAACACAGTTCTAATGGATGGCCAGAGAAAGGATGCCACCCACAGCACCATCTGGCTAATGCTCCGTCCTCTGCTTATGAATTACGCTAAATTGTGCCCAAGAGAGAGAAGCCACATGTTCATTATGAAAGCTGCAGGGGTATTAGAGATCCCCTGAGTCGCACCAAACGAGCTGCATGTCACAGGACGGCGTGACACACAACACGGTGCCATGAAGGGGAAAAAAAGACACAACCTCCTCCAGATTTAATAGGATGTATTCATCAGGCAACCTTGACTGAGTTCTGACAGGGTTGGTTTTCTATTGTTTCAACGACTGTTCTGTCAGGGCTAAAAAGGTTTGGTAAGTCATGCTGTTCTACAATCCTTATCTAGGAGCCATTGTGGACGAAATCAAGAGAAACTGCACTAATGGATGTCACCCCCAACACCAAGTGACACCTGGGCCTGAAGTGAAACACGGTAGCCATTTTGTGGCAAAATGCTTACAACTGCACCCAGTGTACGTGAACCACCATTAGGCATCTTTATCTGTGTCTAGACCATCATGAGACCATCCTAACAGCATCTGTCAGTCCCTGCAAAACCCCCTCCGGTACCATAAAAGACCGGGCCCCCTCAGTAAAGGAACCGAGGCTGGAGAACCCAGTGGGGACCCATAGGAAGGTATAGAGAGAAATAAAATGCTCTGCTGTGTTTTTTTTCTCTTTTTTTCATTCCACCACGGTGTGTGCCATGCATCGCCATGCAGGCAGATGGGGGAGGTGGAGGTGGAAATAAAACATGCATGAGTCGCCTGCAGCCCAGGAAAATAATTACTGTCATTTAGCAGACATGTAGAGGAGAGCAGCGCAGCCCGGTCTGCCCACAGTATACCGCCACACCGCCTGCATACCGATGAACTGGAGGGAAAACAGAGAGGGTGGGACGCACTGAGTGGGAGAGAGTTGTGTGAGAGATGGCACAATGTTTCCTTTTTTTTTTTGATGGTAATAGATGCCATAGTTTATTTTTGGGGATGTTTTCATCTGTCACTCACAGCTGACAGAATCCTTAAACTGTTGCAATCACAAGAAATTAAACAAAGCGGCTCCTTCTTTCATCTGTCTCTCCTCTCACAGGAGATCCAACACGTCTCGATACATTATGGAGCTCTTCTCTGGGACCGGTAGTCTCAAAGGAGGCAGAAAGTACAGTATATTTCTCCAATGATCAGAGAACAAGATTTGACCTGTGTCTTGGCTGAGGCTAAATCATGTCACTCGTCTTTTTTTCTCCCTCCTCCTCCTTTTCCTCTACATCTGTCCATCTCCTTCCTTTCGTCTCCCTCCTTCCCTTCCCTTCCCTTCGCCTGGAGTCAGACCACAGCTCAAATTTATAGAAGGTGGAGGGATGCCAGTGGAGGTCAAACGTGTGAGCGGCTCCCCGTCTGCCTCCCCTATCATTCTTTATGGCTGATCTAGTGGCGGAGCCTTCATTACCCTGAATTATACGCTGCGATTATTACCTCTCCCCCCGGCCCATGCAGGACGGCCCTGGCCTTATCATCTTATCATCTTACCCAGGAGGAACGTAATGCGGGAACTCTTGATATACAGCGCAACATCTGCCTTCAACATGACTCCACTGCGGATCTTTGAACTTTACATCCTCGCATCCAGAGTATGTGATGTATGCGGTGTGTGACTGGGATCACAGGATTATTTGTGGAGAGCTATAATGGGCTGCAGAGGCATATTGTCTGATGGGGTGTGGGCATTCCATGTAGCTGTATATATTCTTTACATTTAATTAGACTTACTGATCCCTACATCATGGGAAATGATGAACTTCTTCTCTCTGGCGCTAAAGCAGAAACACACCATAGTTTGTTCCATGCCCTATAACTCAGTCTGTCTGCTTTCCAGAAGTTCCACCACACCTCAAATATAAAAGTGTCTCCAATGTGATTAAAGTGTAAAGCCCACGTTCTGCAAAATATTTTCCTGTTGGCCCCTCAGATGCAGCTGCTTCTACATGCTTATTTGTAGTCTTTTTTTTTTCTCCTTCCCATCTGTTTTTGATGTTTGAGGGAAACCCAGCGATGACCCAACTGCAAAGAAATCTGGTTACTAAATCAAAGACTCACCCTCACTGTTCCCAATCTTTGATCTAATTGGTATGAATTATATCCTGAAATTCAGACCGTAAAAATCACATACTCACTGTGTAGTTGCTCCTTTTCTCACCAACACACCTCCATTACACATGTTTATTACCACAACTGAGGTGCCAGTGTGAAGCCTGATAATCTGGGAAATCAGCGGGGTGTTCACATAGCAGAAAGCTTTGGCAGTCTTGATATATTGTACTTTTTCACAACTCATTTTTGAGTGGGCACGCTGAGAGAACCTGAGCTGCTTCGTGGTGTAAATATCAATGCAGGCACAGAGGGGGGTAGCAGACAAGGACTGGATGACACACACAATGCGGTAGGCTTCATCATCTCAGCTACAAGTCTGAAATTTCTCAGGGAGTTTGCAAAAAGTTTTGCCTTACAGATTGCTTCCTGTAATATCAGACACACAGAATCACATTTCTTTGTTCTCAGTCAAACCTCGGTAGAACCAATTGCACACACAGGTGGAGCTGAGGGTGTAGTGCTTTTTCCACCTGAAAATTTGAGTAACGATAGCATACTAAGATACTAAGTCCAGTAAAAGTCTTGTGCTTCTAATATTGTATAAATAATAGTAATACCTCTCAGTATAATCCAAAACAACTCAACAGCACCACAAACTGTCGCCTCCAAATTGATGATCAACACCTCTCTTAAACAAAAACTGAACATTATAACCCAGATGAAAATAGGATTTATTGCAGAACTGTTGTATTAGGCTGCATTCGTTTTCAGTAGGTCTACCTTATAAACTGAGTGTATGAATTATTGGATTACTAATGCATTAACATCTAGGTGGAATTTTAATATTGTAGGTTGTCATGGTTCTAACTGCTAACTGCTGGGCATCGCATTACATAATATGATCATATGGTTTGTATGAACATTATATTTTATACTGTAAATACTGAAAAGTAAATATTGTTATCGAATACATGTAGTGAAGTAAGAAGTACAATATTTCCCTCTGAAAAGAAGTATAGAGGAGCATGAAAGTGAAATACTTAAAAGTGTACTCCAGTGATTTAGGCAAGGCGAGACAATTTTATTTATGTACAGTAGCACATTTCCTTACAAGTAAGCTCAACGTGCTTTACATTAAAATGCGTAGAGCAACCACTGATATGTAACAAAAGATAGATACAGAACCCACAGACACAAACATGCTCAGACACAAAAATAAAATCTAACAAAGAAAGGTCCAAATTATCCAAATTGATGCAGCAGAGGCCTTTGTCTAACCCTCCATAAACACTGGATCCTACACAACCCATAATGCAACTATATACTGTCTTTCATTAGACCCTCCATGACTGGTAAACACCCATGTGTTTCAGACTCCACGCCTACTGTTTATAAAGCGACCATCATCAGGGGCTTCTTCTCAAGACTTCAGACACTGAGGCCTCTCCTGAGCCACAGCAGACATTATAGGCTACAACTGTTTTCACAGGGTAAGTGACAACATTTTTTTACATTCAGCGTCAACGTTTTTACAATTCATGCTTATCTGCACATGGCAACTACAGTACAGTTAAGATTAGGGAAAGACTGTGGTCACGGTTTGTAAAAAGGCAAAGATTCTCCTGTATGAAAGTAAGATGTGCTGCACACCCATCCACCACCCCGACCTCAACACCCTAACTTTGTGCCTCACTACATAGAGGGAACGCTACTTTTTGGATTGGCACTGAACGTTGGCAGCAGTGGCACCACAGACTATATAGGCTGTAATGATGGATGCCGTGTCTCTGCTTCCTCCCGCTGTACAAAAAGGAAGCCAAAATATTGCGTATACGGGCGCTGCCATCTTGCTTTATTTGGAGCCAGAGTCTGCAGCGATCACCCGTACAATCATGATGTTAAACCCAGTTTTTATAGCATCAACTAACTAATTAAAACCAAACGTATCAGAAACATGAACACACATCAGCTCATGATAAGAACTACCTAAAATGACAGAAACCATCTTTGGGGAAAAATGTAGTTGTCATGTATTTGAGTTTGGCTCATGTCCCATCCGCTAACATGGAGGGGGGCAGGATTTATGACCTATACTGCAGCCAGCCACAAGGGGGCGATCAAGATGTTTTGGCTTCACTTTTGGGGAGCTGTCATGTCGTCCATCTTTATAATACTGTCCGTGGTTGGCATTGGGTTGGCATCCGGGCTGGTAAACTTGGTGCCCTTTTAAGTAGACATTGCATTAAAGTACACTACAAATGTATGTTCCATCACTGGTCTGTCAACTATCCAACTAACATGACGAGCAGACTGAAACTGAACACAGCAGAAGGCCACGTAGCACATACAGATCCTCCTCAGCCATCAGCTCCATCAATGGGCACAATTACAGGACTTGTTGTGCTTATCATGACAGCCTCAGCGGGGGGGGTTGTATATAGGTTGGATATATACAGGATTTGGATCACACACACACACACACACACACACACACACACACACACACACCCACACTCACACACGCTGCTTCCCCCCCAGTGTGCTGCTATATCAGGCAGCCAGGCAGGGAGTCAGGGAGCAGTAACAGGGCTATTAGGACTCCCAGGGACCCTATCGATCTCCTCATTGATCCCCTCCTGCCTAGGCTAGTCCAGACAACTGCAAGGGTTTATACAGCTACTACAGGGAAGAGCAGTGAAACACTACAGCCAAGAGCACATGTAACACCAGAGGATGGTCATCGAAAGAGAGGCAAGAGAGCCACTTAGAAGAAGAGACACAGAGAATCAGAGTGGGAGTGAAAGTTTGAAAAGTTTAAAACCTTCCTTTTTACCCTTTGCTTCCCCTTTTCTCTCACTTTCCCTTCTTCCTATCTTTTCTTTATGACGTATTATCTCTTTTATCTTTAATAGCATCTCCAAAATGATAAAATGACACCATGGCTTGTGCCATGATGTCAAGTGAATGATTTTACTATATAAAGATGTGGAGGAGATTTATAATCTGTGACAAAATGGGGAAAAATCTCAACCACAATCCCCAGTGAAACAGAGCATCATGATTATCGAAACCAGGCAGGCTGGAACCTTCACCCTGCCTCCAAATGGATCACATTAAAGTAACATATGTGACTGAAGGACTGAGAAATACTTTTACACCACATGACACACACCCACTGGACCTGCTGTGGTAGAAGAGCGTAAGAGTTTTAGTTATATAATTTAATTATTTCCTAATTAAATAGTTTTCACCAAGCAATGCTGCAGGGCTTTTGCTCACTCGCCACTGGCATTAGTAAAAGAAAATAATGCAACATCGCCCCCACTGGACCTCTCATGGTACTACTACTGCAAATGACTACTGTATGTGCATAAATTGATGTATATATTAGTAATATTACACAGTCATCTAAACAATCTAATACTTGATATCCAACTACTCTGTGCATGTCTTCTATCCAGATTTAGTGACCATAATGAGTGAACTTGTGTACTGCTGAGTGTGCAGTCTGACCCTGATGTGTATTAATGACAGAGGGGATGGCAGGTCCTCATCAGAGTCCAGCTGATTAATAACAGGCCCTTCACTCCTTCCCTCACAACTAATGGCTCTCTGTCTCACTCTGTCTATAATTATCACTTAATAATGAGGTCTAAAAGAAGGTGTGTGTGTGTGTGTGTGTGTGTGTGTGTGTTTATCTGTTATATATATTATTAATCAACTAGTCCTCCAAATCAATGACAAGTGCTGTCAGTCTCTTATTAATTGTTTACATGTGCCGCTACAATACAAGTACATTGTGCTGATAGTACTTTTATTTAAGTGACATTCAGTGCAGGGTTTTTACTTGAAATTGGCAAGTATTCAGATCCTTCACTTAAGTAAAATAAGTAATACTGCAATAGATACCCCATTTCGAGAGAATACTTACACTTTTAAAGGGTCAGTTCACTCAAATTAGAAGAAAACTGTGGACAGATTTCAGGGGATCTACTGTTTACCAAACAAATAGTCCCGATGAAAACTGTCGACTGTGTTTTGTGAATTATCCAAAGTAAAGGGGACAACACTGTTTCTGGAAAGACATGTTTCTGTAGAATGTTTTAAATGGCGCCTTTCAATGCTGTGATATTCACAAACAAAACAAGGCTATGTAGTAATAGTTTGTCCCAGTATTGGGAATTTTGCCACAACCCCAGTTTGATATTCCCAAGTCGACTGTAGAAACGTGTATGGTGATACTGTATGTTTTCTTGTAATTTGGATGAACTGTCCCAGAGACAACTGAACGTGTGAAAGACAGTCACTGTAATCTTCTAGCTACTGTGTGGAGCAGCTGTAAAGCTCTAATAATACCAGAGATAACGTCAACTAATCTGTTAATGATAGACACTCAAAATGAGGCTGTAGTGTCTGGTTATGAGGGTCCCTATCAGTTGTTTTGTTTTTTTCTTCTTCTTTTTTTCCCCCACTTTTCAGCAGTGTGCAAACAGGTGCATATCAGACCACCATCAGCTCCCTCCAATGTGGCCACAAAGGCCCCAAAACACACAAACATATATTTTACACAAATAAAACAAGCCTCCAGAGGAATGGGGAGAAACACTTTGAAATAGGATTTCTCACCTGCAGTGGATCTGTTATAATGACACAGACACTGAAATCCCCATGAGCAATAATGCATTCCCAGATGAAAATTACACCACGGCACAGGTTGAACACTCAATGATTATTTGCTGACTATCTGCTATATACTGTACGTGCAGCACATTGCAGTGTCACTCTGCTGTTTATTTGCTCTTACAGGTCAGCTCATTAGTGCTATCAGTCCAGGTGAACACCTGCACTGTTGAAAGTACCACAGTTTGTCATCTCACAGGGCATTACATAGCCTAACATCAGACTGCTGAATATGCAGCCACAAAGATTTATAATCTACTTAACAAATATAAGTGCCACTATTAACACTCATTACTTGGTAATTCCTGTCAATTAGGAAGCCAATACTCTGTATCTCACGTGGGCATCAGACACAGGGGTGTGTTAACCTGTCGAAAAGCATCGCTGTGGTGCAATATCTAGATACTACCCAAGCTGAGCTCAGAGGATTAACTCCACACCGATAAGACTGATAAGGTTCATAAAACCATTACACTCTCAGAGTGCCAATAACAGCTCCAATGACTGTGCTGCATTCACAACAAGCATTGAGGGTGTGTGTGGATAGATTTTCATTCATAATACCATCCAAGAATAGCCTACTCATAATGAAGCGCCATTAAATGATGAGTTATGATGATGCTGACCTATATACAAAGAGCGAGGTGCACAGTAGACGTAGTTCAAGGGCAAACAGTCACACATGTCATGTAGCAGAATATATATGTGTTGTTGTTTTTTTCCTTTCGGTTTACAATGTAGTATCTATCTCTGCAAAGCTTAACATTTTCGTACATTTAGAGAGCAATCCACAAAATATTAGAACTGTACAACAAAAGTTACGATTTGTCTGATATGTTCCTCAATGAAACTAAAGCCCAGCAAGCATCAGCAGCACAGAAAGCTGTTTTGTCACATTGAAACCAAAGATATCTGGCCCGTGTGCATATAGAAGTATGCAAAGCCTTCACTGGAGATGATGATATAGAAAAGAACAACAGATGACAAAATGTAAGAATTGGTGTTTTGAGCACCTGACCTTGTTCCAGGTGTGGTCTGCTTACAACATTGTTTATCATTCAGCTTTATGTAACAAGGAAGTCATATTTTCACTGTGAAGAAGTTTGAACATTACAGTTTGTTATAAGCATCGAGGCCAAAGTACATGCAGAACGTTTAAAGAGGGTTTAGAGAATTTACATAAGCTCAGATTTCAGAAGAAAGATAAGAAAGATAAGAAAGATAGGAAAAAAGAAACAATTCAGATGGAAAATAAGAGAAATTTTCATTTATATAGAATTACACAAAACTTCTTCTTCTTCTTCTTCTTCTTCTTCTTCTTCTTCTTCTTCTTCTTATTCTTATTCTTATTATTATTATTATTATTATTCTTATTATACAGCCAATTAAATGCATTTCCCTAATTTTATGCTATAAATAAATCCAACTACATGTGAATTCATCTTCTAAAAAACATTTTATAAATAAATATAACTACACAAATGGTAATGATAAAGCTGAAAAAGCTGAAAAAATCTTTTAAATTTCAAATTGTGCTTGTTTGTGCTCTGCCATGCTGTACACATGTGAAGGAATTTCCCATTCCAGGTTCATGAAAACATGTTTCTGGAAAAATTACCTTATGACCTCTACACTGCTGTGTCAAAGAAAAATGTTGTGCAATACTGTAACATTTTATCAGCACAGACTATCTCACACTGTAGGCTCACTGCCAGCTGCGTAGCTACTAGTGATGACGAAGTAGCGTCCATCAAATTAAAATTTGAATATGAATTTCCTTACATGTATGTGGACACACCTCTTGCTTGAAATCTATTAAAATATGATTGTTTTTGTTCTTTTTTAAGTTAGAATGAGTCAAGTGTGTGCAGTGGATTAATAATCAGTAAAACAATCAAACAAAAAAAGGATGTTTTGCTGTAAAATGTTAAGAAGTTGTTGGTCCATTTGTAATATGGCTTATTATATTGTATCTGGTAAAGACATTGTTCTGGATAATGGGGAAGATTTGAAATCTATCAACATAATTTAATGATTTCAGCATAAATTATAAATAATTTCCTTCCTATTTGCAGTACCATGAATATTTTATAGTATCAGTAGTTTGTAGTGCAGTAAATAGAGGCATGGCACCGAGCATGCACTTTGTTGGAGAGAAGTATAAAAAAAAACAACTTAAAAATAACATTAGGGACAATAGTGCAGTGATGACTTGAAGTCAACATTCATATGATGGGCTGAAGACAACATCATGTAATGGAGAATAAAACAGTGATAGTCTGGCTGGGTACGTAAGCAGTGTCGGCATAAAGCCTTATACTTCCGCCGGGAGGAGACCCCAGCCGGAGGAAGTCCCTCCTTCCTTCTGTGTGGTTCTCAAAGTCCCTTCGCTGCAGCCGGGGCGTAGCACCACCTAAGACGATTGTGATTGGTTTAAAGAAATACAAACAGGCCAGGGAGTTGTTTCCACTATACTGGAGTGAAAGCTATTCAGCTGTTGTATATGAATGCATCTGCACATTGTTTGCACATGTTAGACATCGCATATCACAGTGCTCTGAGATTTGTTACAAATTGTAAAGCTCTCACTCATCATTGTACGCCTTACTCCAGGGCTGGTTGGCCATCGCTGACCTTTCACAGGCTCAGTCACTGGTACTTCCCCACCTAACTCCCACCATACATCTGCACATTGATTGCACTGAAGTCTGACTGTAGCTACAGTCTGAGATCTGACGATTTAATCTTGTTGTCTGCTCCAAGTGCACGGACTGACCTGGGAAAGAAAGTGCGAAGGTATCTTAACACTGTCATGTGTCTTATGTTTCTTGTGATTACTGTTATCTGTAACTTTTATGCTGTCGTCTTGGCCAGATCGCCCTTTTAAA
This sequence comes from Heterobranchus longifilis, assembly GCA_028570985.1. Classification (NCBI taxonomy): domain Eukaryota; kingdom Metazoa; phylum Chordata; class Actinopteri; order Siluriformes; family Clariidae; genus Heterobranchus; species Heterobranchus longifilis. The sequence continues at coordinate 9,822 of JAOVVB010117728.1, forward strand.
TCCTTTGATCTTAATGGATCTTACCTGATTAAATATTGGTTAAATAAAAAATAAAAAATAATTTGATCCAGAGCGGACACAGCGCTGTGGAGGTAGGTCTGGCTACGCAAGACTATAGGCTATTTATCATTACGCTTTTTCCACACTTTTTTTTTTTTCTGTTATTAAATCTGTGAAGTTCTCCATAAATCCAATTGTATTTGAACTAAACATGTGTAAACGTGTACATACAGAGAGTGGTCTTAAATTCCAAATTACTTGTTTCCACTCTCACGCAGTTAATGTCGAACGAACATTATTTTGAAAACCTGTAACGGAAGTAAGTTGTAGGGCACGTTGTCTCGTGCTTGAGCAGTGTTTTTGTTTTACCTTCTGAACCAAGTGACAGGCTTGCAGGAGGAACTTTTCTCCAGTTTCCTCTTCTCCTCTTCACCATGGAGGCTCGGGCACATTTCTACCGTGAGGAAATCAACAGCACGGTGTGGGAGGTCCCGGAGAAATACACACGGCTCAAACAGATAGGGACCGGGGCGTACGGCTCGGTGTGGTGAGTGTCGTCTACTGTAACGCTGCCTTACCCTGTGTGAAGTGTGTGTCGTAGCTGGGACTGTGAATGAATAGTGTTTGGTCTGAGCCCAGCATTCATTAACGTTAGCTACCGTGGCTGCATGCAGCCTGTGGTGGGCCTGGCTATATCCTGTAGTGTAACGTTACTGTATGTACATCAACACACTGTCAACACAGCTACTAACTCATGATGCTATCAAGTTAGAATAACAACACACACATTATAGCGCATCCTACAGCAGCAGCATGCATTAGCACGAAGACTACACATCGTACCTTTAAAACTTATATATATTTGTCTGTTACAATAATAGAGGAAATGTCAATATTAAAGATGGCCACTTACCACTTTCATTTCTTCATGCAGTTACATACAAGACACAGAAATACACCGTGGAAGACACAGAAACAGATTATGTGCATATTGCATAATACCCATGTATAGATAAATTAGCATGTAGTAACATGCATAGCACAGAAAGTAGATTAAATGTTACATGTACATATAGGGGTCACGCTACAAGGCATAAGGGAAACAACTTTCAGTGGCAACATGTTATGTCATTCATTTGTTTGTTTAAGCAAAAATAGAGTAAATGCATTGGACACACCCAACATCACTTAACATTATTGATTTACAGCCAGGTACCGACAAGATAAATAAAATCAGTGTTTAGGTGAATTAATGCTGCAGTTTGGTGATACATTTGTAATACATTATACTTGTGATATTATATATATTATTATTTATTAGTGATATATCATCTTAAAAGGTCAATAATCGACCTTTTGCCTTAAGCCATAGTGGTCCATTTTAAAGTCGTAAATAGTTTCATCAATAAGTAGCCTATGTAAAAGATGGTACAGTTACAATTATCATACATACAAGGCTCACGTTTCATACAAACATTATACAAGCACACTTGGCTCTGTAACATACACTCAGGGCCGTAGCCAGGATTTTAGAAATACTCCCTCACCAGACCACCAACCAAATTTAGAGTATTTTTTTTCTTACAATTGCTACATTTTCTAAAAATGTAATGTCCCTAGTACATCATAGTCCAATTTGTTGTTTTAAAGCCCTTACACTTCCAGATATGTAATTATGGTGAATACTAAATTGAATTTATTCTTACAGAATACATTACCTTGTTCCCCTGCTGCCACTGTGCTCTCATCTCATTACTGTGGGAGACTACACACTTTAGTTCATCACAATCAAATTTCTACTCCTGTATTCTTTGCACTGCAGCTATAAGACATTTTGTTATTTCAGTATCCATACTATATACATTTTTGTAAATTGTAGCATCACAAATGTTTTTTTTGTGTGGCTATCATCCACCGAACATTCACCTTTAACATTAATTAAGAAAACACTGCGTTATGGCCAGTTTTGCTGTTCGGACTGGACTTTGTTATTTATCCCATTGAGGGTGTTTGCACTGAATTTGGTGCGTCTGTTGTCAGAGCTGCAGATATTGGCCTGCTAACTGTGGTTACCAGGGTTTTAAGGAATATAGTGTGGGAGTGATGGTCTGTCAAGGCTTAAAATGTCTGACCTTCAAAAGAAGCACCATGTGATGAAGATAGATCAAGCCAACACTATTTTCTGTAATTTTGCACATCTTTCACAAATCGTCTTGTGGGAAATTGTAAACATGGGAAGAGAAAGAGTTGTTCCGATACCAGTATCACAAATGCCTGAGATGCTCGTATCGGTATCAGCGAGTACACGAGTCAATGCACTGAGCCGACACCACGTAATTTAGCCCAGAAAAAAGATCTACTTTAAATAGTTTATTTATGTTTTTTGTCAGTTATGACTGACAAACCAGATAAGAATAGAAAGTTCTATGGCATTCATTCTCTGTATTTGTTCATGTTTTACAAAGAGTTTAACCTGAGCCAGGCCGTACAACAACGATAGGCACGCCAAGTTTATTTATACAGCACATTTCTCAGCAGCAAGCAATTCAAAATGCTTTTCATTAAACATTAAAAAGACAAGGCAGCGTCCAGCAGGAAGGTCTTCAGCCCTGATTTAAAAGAGCTGAGAATCTCAGCGGACCTGCGGTTTGTAGCAACCATATCACATCCATACAGGGTTAGATTATACACCTGTTAAAATATATGTGTGTGTGTGTGTGTGTGTGTGTGTGTGTGTGTGTGTGTGTGTGTGTGTGTGTGTGTGTGTGTGTGTG
>JAOVVB010117739.1:0-26791 GCA_028570985.1 Heterobranchus longifilis
TGTAGCAATAGACATTCATGTAGACACATATTTATATTTATATATCATTTCATACCTTGCACTTGGTTTATGCTGTATCATATGTAATTACTGCTTAAGCATTTCTGGTTAGATGCAAAAAACTACTGTAAATGTCCATGACAAGATGATACCATATTTATTTCTCACTGTCCAATGAATCGTCACGTCTAAATGACAAAATAGATCAAATGTGCCGCCCAAAACACCCAATATAACTATGACAAAAATGATTTACATGACTCGTTTTTCATCTGACACCTGTGGTAATCTAGAGCGCCATTAGCCAATAAAGTTGTTGTTAATACTTTGAGAGTTTTCCCTTCTGCGTGCACCTTGTTACATGTTGAGGTGAAGTTGAGTCAGATGGGGATGGGACAATAATCAATTTTATCGTGGATCGTGATAAACAAACACTCACGATAATTTGATTGTGGTGAATTTCCATGATAATCGTGAATATCATGAGTATCCATATCAGGGCGATTTTGGATGAAATGTTGATGATGCAATGCAATCCAAACATAACATAGATAAGATATATTACAGTAAAATCATACTGCACAACCAATAAACTGCACACAAGTGACAGAGGGGAGACACTGTGGTTGCTGTGACCAATGAATCACAGTGATAACAAAACTCCAGCTGAATAATGTCATCTAAAATATGATCGAAACACCAACATTAAGACAATAATTAAACACAAAGCAAAACTCATGCAGTGAACGGCACACTGCCAATACATGTCAGTCAATACATAATATAACAACACAACATGAGGACAATAATAACGCAAAGCAACACTCATGCAGTGAACAGTGCACTGCCAATAACGTTAGCCTACATGCAGATAGCCGACAGCTGTCAATAAAAACAGAATAATATAGTAACAATCACACCAGCACAAGGACAATAACAACACAAAGCAAAACCCGCACAGTGAACGGCATACGTCAGCATATACAGCAGCCAACACTTATATAATATATATATATAATAATAATACATGTAAATAACTCACCAATATGCTAACACTTAGCAAAATGTTCCTTTTGAACCACTTGTGGTTGAATGATCTTTTTTATCTCGTCCTTCTTGAGATATGATGAAGTCACCCGGTCGTTGTGGTCCCAAACAGTTTATTTCCAATTTTTGATCAAGGTGTAAAGTGCTAAAACGTGCTGTAGTTAAATAATCCACACGATTCATGACTACTGTTGTAACATTAACATAAATTTACCAGCAATAGCAGTCTGTCTTTAGCTAGCTAGCAAGATGTGCGCTGGTGAAATCAACCAATGGGATGCTTTTAGGGGCACTGGCTGTCGGGCCCCACTGTTCAATCTGAAAGTTTGCACTGAACATGCGCATGCACACATGGTTTACTACAGTAGGACCAGCTCTGCTGTGCCCCACCGAGCGGAAACAGACAGCAGCAGCAGACACACAGACGCATTTACACACACTACAAAGCAATATCTTTTCTAGAGAAGTTGGATTTCAAAATTCAAAGATTTAATGAACTAGACAAAGTTGAGTTTGCAATTAACTTAAACTCAAGACATTATTGTGTCGGACGTCGAGAGAAGTATATAACTTCCTCTATGCAACAGCGCCCTCTGGTGGGGCCATGCCCCTCTGGCCCCTCATGCAAAAACGCCACTGATCCTCATGAATTGACTGCAGTTTACTACAGTGTCCTACCTGTGATGCAATACAAATATTTGGTTCTTAAAAAAGTTGCAACGTTTCGAGAAAGAAATCCAAATGTTTTGAGAAAAAAAAAAGTCACAATTTTTACGAGAAAAAAAGGCATAATTTGTCGAGAAAAAAAAGTCGTCACCCGGACCTCACAGCTTCCCGGGGCTGTGCTCCCGCTCCTGAATGGCGGACTGTCCTTAGTGCATCAGGGGTTCAACCAGAAATGTGGGCTTTTTTTTTGGGCGTGCATTTCAACCCTTGCCTTGCAAACTGTTGGTTTGTGTACAGCAACCATAGCAACGCACAGATTTGGCCGTAAAGACTGTGGAAAAAACCCATTGAGATGTTGAGAATACGCTGTTGCATGTCCAAAGAATGCTTGTAAAACCAGAATAATACCGGCATATCCCACATGTCTTCATCTGAAAATGCTGTATTCGGAAAAGGGCGTTTCCAGAATATGCTGTTTACACGACCCGTATCAAATTCGAAATATTGTCATATTCTGAATAATAGTGGAATATTGTGTGCATGTAAACATACTCGGCATTGTAGATGTGAAATGAGTAGCCATTTATCCTCAATTTGTCATAATAACGCCATTATTCTCTGGTGCTTCTCCAATTGTGAGGATTTGTTGCTGTTCTCTGTCTTGTATCATTGTAAACTGAATGTCTTTGTGTTTTGGGTTTTCGGATTAGGGATGTTAATAATTAACCGTTTAACCGACAATAAGAATATTAGTAGTACAGTAACACAAGATTATACAATGTAGGAAAAATGTATGTAAAATATATTTTTAGAAAGTAGTAACGTTAGGTTATTGGAGAGCGTTTTAAGTTCATGCTCACAACAGAGAGCTATGTGACACATGCCGCTATATCAATGAGGACTGCCGGGTTAAAGACTTGGGGACGTGGCTGCATGTGTCCACGACAATACACGCAACATCGTGGCTTTGCGACCGGTACAAGTCTGCGGAAAATGGAAAGTATTCCTAAGCCTCCCAGACTGGTGATCTAGGACTCAGTTGCCTGCTTGTCAGTTAACGGTTAATGATCAGTTAACAAGGGTTGCTATCGGCTATAATTAGTTGATTGTTAGTTGCAGCATTGTTGCCAGTTTAGAATTGATATTCAGTAGGCCTGTATTGTTTTACAGAAAATTGTATATTACAATAGCCTTGGCAAAATAGTATCTGTAGTTACTGGAAACAAGTGTATGATGCTTTAGCAAAGTTAGCCACAAGGTCAACCCACTGGTTATATAATGAGGGAAAGTTTTGTAAACCCCCAAAAAACTTAGTCAAATGGCTGCATGCAATGAAGCACCTGGGTGCTCAGGTTGTCGTTGGCTTCAGATGCTGACACTTCTGGGTTGTTTTGGTTAATCAAGATAAAAATACAAGAACTGTTCTGGGCAGTGTGATCAAGGTCTGGTGAAGATAAATGAGGATGAAATTCAGTAAGGAGGCAACAGGGTGGCATACTTAGGAGGAGGACCACCTTTCAACACGGAGACCTGATGACAAGCATCTGCTGCTGAATCACTGAAACCCCACCGGCCTCAATGTAGCTCACTGTGCTCTGAACTGAGTGGGATAAAGGGACACATAATGTCCTCATAACGTTCAAGAGTATCATAGAATAATATCTTTTTGGATCAACTTTATATATTTAAGGTATACAGCCAAAAAACAAAACTTGCCTTCCAACAACAACAACAAAAAGCACATACAAAAAAAGAAAATCAAAAAAATATGCAAAGTGCAGGATGCAGAGCAAAAATCTAAAGCTTAAAACAATATATATCATAGAATAAATTCAAGACTGCAGCATGTTTCTTTATTGTTTAACAGACAGGTATCATATTAGTCAGAGAAGGGCTGCAGTTGTAATTACTTTCCTTATCGATTAATCTTCCAATTAAGGGCATTTTCTTGTTTAATTGATTGTTTTGTCTATAAAATTGTGACCCAGGGCCCAAGGTGACATCTTGTCTGACCAAAGAAATTCAATTAATTATCAGAGTAGAAATAACAGCAAAATCCTCACAAGGGAGAAGCTGGAACCAGATAATGAATCCAAGAAGGCAGTCCACTAAGGATTAGATTTTGCAAACAAACTCTACAGGCAGACATTTGCAAAATTGCAATTGAAACACAGATGAAGGAAAACATGATTTTAATCGCACACTAAAGATGGCACTTGCTGAATTGTAGGGCCGCCCCCTCTTAGTTGACTAATTGGTCATTTTGGTCTTAGCTGACTAAGATTTCTTTAGCTATTTTTATGCTTTTTTTTCATGCAGAATATTTCCAAGAAACTTATGAGCACGTCTCTGGTAAACAAGATTTTAAGTGGTGCTTTTATGATTATTTGTGGAGAAACAAATTTTTTTTTTTACAGATCTGTCCAAGAAATCAACTAATAGATTATTTGACAAAATCCTATCAGTGTTAGTCAACTAAGAATTTCTTTAATCAAGGACAGCCGTACTGAATTGTTTATTGTTTTCATTTGTAAATGGATAAATGTACAATAAACAGGGTTTCTGCGGATCCTTAAAATGTCTTGAATTCATTAATGTAATAATATGGCCTTAATTGGTATTAAAATATCTTAAATCAATCTTTCAAAAGTCTTAAAAAAGCTAAGACATGGAAAGTAGGAATTTATTAATCGTTTTTTTTCTGATGTTGCATTGTAAAATCTTAAAATAATTGGTAACATCTATTTTAAAAAAAAATTACAGAATGCAGGAGATCTATTCTGTGCAATGCTCCCGGACTCTGAAATTGCCCACACGTTTTTTAAACATTTGGGCCAAATTGTCCCTAACCCTAAGTAATTGGTGTTGTTTCATATTTTCTTTCCCTTCAATTTTGGTTATTGTAAAATTGGTCTTGAATTTAATTCCAAAAACTGCCTTATGCTGTAGGAACCCTGAATAAATGTGAATGCAAACCAGTGTCTTTGCAATTTCCAGCTGTTTTGCAGTGCAAAGCTACACCAGTTTATGTTAAAAAAAACAGTTGACGCTATAACTTGTGGTCAAAACTGCGTTACAGCAGCAAATGCCTGTACAGAGGCTAAAGGCCGCGAGTTTGATCTTCAGAGCAGCCGGTGTGGTTATCATATCCTTTACCAGAACCACTACCTGCTCCCTCATCGACGTCTGTTCTGCACAAGAGCATGAGCTACAGTAGTGTTACTGCGGTCGATCTCCTCGCGGTCCCTCCCCCTCCCCGGGTTCCCTCTCGTTCCAGCAGTGAGTCATCAGCTCAGCAGAGAGTGAGAAGGGGGGAAAGGGGAGCGGGAAAGGGTGGTTCATTCAGGGTTCAAGGCTCCCTCGCCTCGTCCCCTCTCTTCTCTTTCTTGACAGTTTCCCCCAAGCACATGACCCGTCTCAACCCTAAACCCCAGCCGTTCGATGCGGGTCTTTGGCTACGGTCACACTTGTCACTTCGGTGCAGTTTTTCTTTTTTTGATTACGAATGTCTAATTTTGTGAGGTCACATTGATGTCTTTGCACTTGGGCTTGAAACTTTCTGTTCTGCGTCTCCCATGGCTGTATTTACTTAAAACAGCACACTGATTTTTTTAATTTTTTTTTTTTACATTGCTGATGTGAGCGTGCAGACCTGCAATCAGTAGGCTGGTCGGGACTTGGTGGTTCAAGAGTTTTTGCCACCAGGTACTTTTTGTTTGAATATTGTTGTTGTTGGATTGTGATCTGATATATGCACTTTCAGTCCAATACAAATCCATGACTTCCATTTCTTTGTGTACAGACATGCTTTAACTGCACCCTGGCAAGATCGAAGAGTATAAATCATGTTGAATTTTTTATGGTCTTATATAGGGATATTACCAGGGTTGGAAATTAGCACCAGCCACCAGCCAAATGCTGTTAAAATATGCAAGTGGCTGCTAGATTTGCTTCACTCACCAGCCAAAAAAAGCAATGGTAATCTATTGAGTGGCTGGTAGATTTCACTCGACTTGCATTCCTGGGAACACCATTGAGAATATCTGGATCTCCGTCTTTGAGGTGTCCTCCTTTCGTCTGAAAAGTTCGATGGCACCGTTTGGTTTTTGCGAATTTATTATTAATCCCTTATGATCCTCCTCGAACGCAAAGTGTTATATAGATATGTTGCACCTGTTTTCTTCTGGGAAAGTAAAATATGTTAGATAAAGTGGGATATACTGCAATTCATTTTCAGTGGGATTTTATTTGTCCAGTAACCTGGATAACTTTTATTTTGAGATTTGTTTGAGTGAGAGTGACAGAATGTCCTGTAACTTGGTGCCATTTTAGAGAAAATATAAGTTATTTAATAGTCATTGTTTTACTATTAACAATGCAATTTCAAGTTTCCATGACAGAAAAGCTACAACATGTTTTGTGTATGCTGTCAGGCTATAAAAAAATCGGAATTGGTGAAGAAAGTTGAAATCGGTGCATCTCTACTTGTTGGCAGGATGGGAAATTGACTTTTTTGAATTTGTACATCTACCAGCCACTGACTGACAACATATGCTGCCTCCGTCAGTTCCACAACAATTCCAACCCTTGTACCTACGGTACCGAAGACAAACAAGTACGGTCACGTTTTCAGAATTTTGGCATCGACTTGCTACAGAGCATCGGTTCTCGTGACTGTGCAAGTATAAAGCAGCTTTTTTTATTGTATTAAACAAAGATCTGTTCAGGGAATTAATGTTTTTACTTTTATTAAATGCTAAATGAGAATAAGACATCCAAAGAAGTTGGCTACTTGCCAAAGTTGCAAGTGAAGAAAGACAATTTCCCTCACACATAAACCACACACATTTGGTATCTGCTGAGGAGGTTCCTTTGCTGTCTGTCTCTATCATCTGTGTGAGGTGTGATAATGCAGTCAGTGCTGCACACCTTTTGACAGTTTCCTCTGTCGTCTGCCTGCCTGAACAGAAAACAACAAGCCCACTCATGAATTCTAGTCTGAAAATGACCAGACTTCTCCAGCTTCACCCGTTTCTTTTTTTACATTCACGACCCAGTGAATTTGAAGTGTTCAGTAATGCCATGTTCTCTAATGAATGTTTAAAATCGAGGCAGCGATGTCCTCTTTGTAGATCCACTGCGACTGGTCAGAAGTGTCCCAATTTAGGACACGTTATCCGAGGACTGAACGGAGCCAGGTGGCAGGCAGTATAGAGAAAACAGAGTCAGAGCGGCGGGATTCACAAAGGAGACTTCATTAAAGATAGAACAAGCATCAAGGGAGAGTGTGTGAGTCCAGGTCAGCTCTGCAGCACACACTGGAAATTTCATTACTTTGTGTTCAGGACATGTTGTGTATATGGAGTAGGCATGGGACGATATATAAATTTCATGTCGCAAAATAATTGCAATTTACGATATTATCCCGATAATCAACAAAATATGCTTACAACTCTTAAAACACCACTGGAATCACTTTACCTTACATTTTGCTTTGTTGGGACTTTTTTCTTGAAACATTACGACTTTTTTCTCAAAACATTACGACTTTTTTCTCGAAGCATTACGACTTTTTTCTCGAAATATTATGACTTGTTCCTCAAAACATTCTGACTTTTTTCTCTAAACATTACGAGCTTTCCTGAAAACATTGCAACTTTTTTCTCAAAACATTGCGACTTTTTTCTCAAAACATTGCAACATTTTTCTCAAAACATTGCGACTTTTTTCTCAAAACATTACAAGTTTTTCCTCAAAACAGTAGGGCTGCTCCCTCTTAGTCGATGAGTCGACTAATCACTCGTTTTGGTTTTAGCTGACTAAGATTTATTTTTCATGCTGAATGACTTATTTTAAAAAAAACCTTATGAGCATATCTCTCGTGACCACAAGATTTAAAGTGGTGCTTTTGCATGATTCTTTGTGGAGAAACTCAGTTTTACAGATCCATCGATTAAATCAACTAATCGAATAGTCGACAAAATCATATGCATGTCAGTTGACTAAGAATTCCTTTAATCGAGGACAGCCCTACAAAACAGTATGACTTTTTTCTCAAAACCTTACGACTTTTATTTTGAAAGAAACAAATATTTTTATTGCATCACAGATAGGATACTGTAGTAAACTGCAGTCAATTCGTGAGGATATTCACGATATGGTGTTTTTTATTGTGATTTACGATAAAATCATCATCCTCCCTAGTGTGAGTCCAGGTCAGCTCCGCAACACATGCTGGAAATGTCATTACTTTGTGTTCGGGACATATTGTGTATATGGAGTAGTATGTTTCCAGCCTCCGTGCCAGATTACACTCGTTAATGTGTACAGTTGAGTGTACGTCTAGATGTCTTATTGATTGTGTGCCAGGCCAAGACGAGGTTTAAAAAGTCTGTCCATATGGAGCATTGATGTTGGGAGAGTGCGGTCAAGAGGGAGAGAGAGATGGAGGGAAGGAAAATGAAGGGAGGGAGAGAACGAGGAGGCCTTTTCTTTGGCTTTTCTGCCTCTGTCATTAAGCTCTCCCATGTCAAAGACAGATGGAGCGGGTGCCCTCTGTGTATGTGTGTGTATGTGTGTTCACTTGCAAGTGCAGACTGACCCACCCAGCTCTTCACACACACACACACACACCATTGAGCCCTGCCCTTGATTCTGCCTCCAGCGGGGCGTCTCAGGGCAGCAGCCAGACCTCTGCCATCTGCAGTCAGTCAGCCTTGAGGGTCGGACAGCTCATCAGCAGTCACTTAACTCTGCTCACTTGTTTCTGCTCATGCAACATAAGACTTTTAGTTCTTCTAAAAGATAATTTTCTTTTTTCTTCTTGTCCTTCTCTCATTGCAATTGTTAGGTTGGCAACCGGAGTGGATTAATGCGAGGGAAATGTAGATTTACAAAAGATTCTTAATATACACATACAGCCATGTTTCTTCACATGTACGACAATAATATGGTTTTAAATGTCCTGTATTATGCTCATTTACTTTTTTAAATTTAATTTGGATCTTTACTAGATCATGTTTTTGCTTTAATGTTCAAAAAACACATTCATTTTCTCATACTGTCTGAATCAGGGTTGGAAATTAGCACCAGCCACCAGCCACATGTTGATAAAATATGCAAGTGGCTGCTAGATTTGCTTCACTCACCAGCCAAAACAAACAATGGCAATCTATTGAGTGGGTGGTAAAATTTGGCATCCACCTGCAGATTGACAGGTTGACAAAACAACTAAATTTCCAACCCTGGTACACCTGTACGCCTGTATTCACCCGTTGTCTGAAACACTGTTTTAGCACCTGTTTCTTTAAGCCCCCTTCTCAAAAATTGGTCTGATTGGTCAGCATTTCCGGATCTTCGGCATCTGAGCTCTTGGTGTCTCTGCACCGTCATTGCAGCTGGGGGGGTGACTAGCGGCACTTTCTACTATTTTGCCACGGTATAGTAGGGCTGTCCTCGATTAAAGAAATTCTTAGTTGACTACACTCATGATTTTCTCCACAAAGAATCCTGCAAAAGCACCACTTTACATCTTGTGTTTACCAGAGATGTGCTCATAAGTTTCTTGTAAATAAGTCATTCAGCATGAAAAAAAGCATAAAAAATGACTAATCGACAAAAGAAGTCTTAGTCGACAAAGACCAAAACAACTGATTAGCTGACTAATTGACTAAAAGGGGGCAACCTTACGCAGTAGTTGGTGTTACCGGTGTTACACAGTGATGGGGCATACACCGATTACATTACTTGTAACTCTTTGCAATGTTGAGCTGGAAAAACTCATAAACTAATAGTACTTTCCACAAGAAAGCGTATGGATTCCCCCTAAAATTCAAGGCAAACATGATTAATAATATAATTAGTCATATGGCCACAAGCATGCAGTAAGCCTATAATTCCTTTTTATTTGGACAGTATTTGGCCTTGCATTAAGAATGCTGCCAGTACTGTCATATCCAAGTAGGGCTTCTTTTATTTTTTTCATATTCTCTCTTCAAATCATCACTTTGACAAGCCCCCAAATGTAAATTCAGTAAGAAATTCAACCTGCACATCGGTCTTTAACTGACCATCCTCTGTTTCTTTGCATCGTTATCCTCTCCTGTCCTTCTTGTGGATAGAAGCTCCATTGCAAGTTTGCTAACGGGCAAGAATATTTGTAGTGACTCTGTCCTCACCGCTCCTAGCTGGCTGCTGTGATTGTTGGCATGCACGCTTGCACATGCCAGGCAGCGGTGCCAAGCACAGAGCGAGCCTCCAACTCCAACCTCCGTTGTCTTGGTCGCTGTCTAGGAGACTTTCTGTCCACTCCCCTTCCCCTACTTCCGTCTTTCTCATTGTCCCTCCTGCCTCCACCCGCTCTTTGAAACACTTGTCCAGGTTTGACTTAGGATACCAGTTCAGTGCCCAAACTTGGCCGCCGTCACTGCGATTTTTTTTTTTCTCAATGATTAAATATGTGCTTGAAAGATGTGTGCGTAATACCCTCGCTGCAGGCCACACGCAGCATGGCACGGTGCGGCTGAGGAAGTGAGTGTGTGTGTTAAAGGAAAAGGCTGTTTATGCTCGGTGTGTGTTATAACTGCGTAACAGTGTGTGCTAGGGCTGTGACATCAGTATGCAGGTATTTTTCAATCGGCAGCCCGCAGGCTCGAATTTCCAAATTTCTCTCACTTAGTCCGTTCCACAGAAACACATTCAGTTGCTTGGTGAGACATGTTATTTCCACCCGTTTTTCTCTGTCCGGTCTTGAAAGGTTTTCTTGAAAACACGTCAGGTAACTGCAACAAGGAGCACAGTGTCTCAACCTCAGCCTGTTGTCTTTCAAATCGTGCTGATTTTTGGCAGGGCTTCACCAAAGAAAGCTTGCAGGCAGGGGTTGGTACTCCATAAACGTCTTTTATTATAGGCTCAATAACAGGTTTGCAACAACTCCACCCCACACATTTTGGTTTACTCATTGTGTCTGGTGAATATCAATAAGCCTGTTGACAGGTGTCAGTTTATGTAGGCTGTACAATAGGCGGTTGTCTGTTTCCTCCTCCTCTCACATATCAACATGAATGTCTCCTGCACCTGACTGGTGAATGCACCACTTTCTAGTCTGCCATAGGTCTTTGTTCCTAAAAAACAACCCATGCAGTTTGAGTCATGCTTAATTTTTTAATAACGCCTACTTTAGTTTAGCTTTATTATTTCGGTGTTGCAACCACTACTAATTAGGGGTCTCACGATTCTCCAAATCCACAATTTGATTTTAAGGTCACGATTCGATTCAATTTTCGATTTAAACTTTTTTTTTTCAGCACTGACTGCTATGCCATTGTTAGACTATTTTTTTAAATGTAATAACAGTGACTTATTTCACCAGTCAGTTAGAGCTATTTTGATAATCGATTAACTGTTATTTTTAATGCAAAAATGGCAGAAAATGCTGTTTTCAGCCTCTCAAATATGGAGATTTCACGCCTTATTCTGTTTTATATCATATTAAACAGAATATTTTTGGGTTTTCGACTGAAAAAACAAGACATTTAAAGACATCAACTTGGACTTGAAACTGGGATGGACATTAGGGTTGGGACAATAATGGATTTGATTGTGGATCGCGATATAACACAATAAATTGATTGTGGTGAATTTCCATTATCGGGATATAAAAGTCATAATGTTTTGAGAAAATAAATTGCAATGTTGAGAAAAAAGTTGTAATGTTTCGAGAAAGAAGAGTCGTATTTTGAGATTTTTTTTTTTAAGGTAATGTCATTGCAGTGTGTTTTTGTGCATATTTCATTGATTATCGGGATAATATCGTGAAATTATTTTGGCCAGGATAATAAATTTTCATATCGTCCCATGCCTAATGGACATTCATACACGAGTATGTTCTGACATTTTATAGACCAAACTATAAATCTATTAATCGAGAAAATAATCAGCAGATTACTCGATAATCTATAAACTAATAAAGTTCAATGTAATGTAAAGTGTAAAGTGTGTTTTAGTGCAGTTTTAAGAGTTTTAGACATATTTCGTTGATTATTGGGATCGTAGCGTGAATCGCAAATACCTAACCCCTACTGATAATACAGTTTTATACAAACTGCTCACTAAATGCTTAAAGGAAAGTGAATGAATTTTCCATCGAAATGAAGTTTTTCTTTGTAACTCTTGTGTATAAGCCCCTTGTTTTGAGCTATAGTTAGAGCAGGGTTCATAAGTTTGGTGTCACTGAGATGGCCCATGGCTATGGAGGCCAGTAGAAGCTGTGAGGGAGCATGGTGTTGATAATGAGGTGTACAGCCACTCGGAGGAGTTGTGATATCTGCTATCAGCCCTCAGGCAGGGAAACCAGACACCTTTTTATAGGCCTAATCCCTCTTCCCATCCCTCCTCTTTCCCTCACACACTGCTGTTTGTGTGCGCTGTCCTGTAGCTCTGTGTGTAAAGTGTGTATGTGTTAACACAAATCCATATACACAGCCAGATATATGGTCTCGTGTTCACACAGGGCCTGTGTCAGAGCACAGTCGACCCGCCCTGGTGTGTGACAGATGTGTGAAAAATGGTTTAATTGGGTGCAGATTGAAACTTACAGTCCCCAAGCCTAGCACATCTTATATCATGATGTCATTCTATTGTTACAAAAGTACATTTAAGCATCTGTAAAAAATCATCTACTATTTATCTGACTTTCTTGTAATCAGAACCGTTTTATATTTAACTGAAAGTGTGTTTTAACACCAAAATAATATGTATTTTTTAATTTGTAATATCTAAATCATAACACGTGTTTCCTATTGACAGAGTAGGTAGATGGAGCCTTGTGCATCTGCTGAGCAACTTGTACCCATTGAAAAAATAAATGCATTAATTAAAAGTGAATAAGGTAGGTCAGTAGGTCACTGTTTGGTACCACATTTGCCTCAGTTTGAGCCCAAAATATAGTATACCGAGTGCTAGGGATGGGACTACAATCGATTTTATTGTGGATCGTAGATCTCACAATAAGTTGATCGTGGTGAATTGCCATTATCAGGATAATCATTAATATCCTCACAAATTGACTGCAGTTTACTACAGTGTCCTATCTGTGATGCAATACAAATATTTGTTTCTAAAAGAAGTCAAAATGTTTTGAGAAAGAAGTCAGAATGTTTTGATAAATAGTCGTAATGTTTTGAGAAAAAAAACGTAATGTTTTGAGAAAAAAGTCGAAGTGCTTTGACAAAAAAGTCGTAACGTTTTGACAAAAAAGTCAATGTTAAGAGAAAAAAAGCATAATGTTTCAATAAAAAAGGTGTAATGCTTCAAGAAATAAGTTGTAATGTTTTGAGAAAAAAAATCATAATATTAAGAGAAAAAAGTCAATGTTTTGAGAAAAAGCCATAATGTTTTGAGAAAAATGTCGTAGTGTTTTGTGAAAAAAGTCGTAATGTTTCGAGAAAAAAGTAGGTTTAAGCATATTTTGTTGATTATCGGGATAATAGCGTGAATCGCGATAATTGTGACATGAAATGTTAATATCGCCCCGTGCCTACCCAGTGCTTTTTTTCTGTGAGACAAAAAGTGGTTAAAGACTAACATCAGCAGAGCCATCTTTGTATGGTAGTATACAGGCCACATCCACATGCACACACTGCCTGCCAGTTGACCTCAGAGGTCACACCCTAACCCTTTGACCTCCAGCATATGAATGATGGCGTCTGGCGTCTGTGGGTAGTGGTTTGGTCCCCTGGGAAGCACTAGGTCTACAAAAGATCTAGATTTGTGTGTGTGTGTGTGTGTGCGCGTGTGTGTGTGTGTGTGTGCGCACATCTGAAATGTAGACAAAACATGAAAGTGCTCAGCCAAAGGTGTCACCTACTATAATCCTCATAGCGTCAGAGTTCCAACATTTTTTTTTTTTTTTAAATGACAGAAAATCATCTGTTTATCTTAAATGTACAATATGTAATATTCTGCCGCTAGGGGTCTCTCAATCAAAACAATAACAAAGGTTATTGCGTCAGCTTCTCTCGTTTTTTACCGGGAGCCGAATTATTCAGGTCTCCTCCTCTCCAAAACAAATGGACCCGATGATTTTAACTGTTAAAAACACAGAGTAAAGCAGTTTCACATTAAAAACCACTGTTTGTCACACAGGGCTCAGCTTTCACACACACGCACTGTTGCTAAAAGTGTGCTCGCCTTTTTTTCCACTGGTGACTAATAATTCAGCCGAATTATCCAGAAATCTCCTCTTCTCCAAAACAAAAGGACCCAGTGATTAAAACCGCTAAAAACGCAGAATAAAGCAGCTTCATGTGAAAAAAACGTTTCGGCACTGTTGTTCACTGATGCTGAATTTTGCTCAGTTTGTTCATCTGATCAACTTAAAATCCAGACGTTCAATAGGTTTTTACACAAAGCCGGATTATCCACAGGTCTCTTCCTCTCCAAAACAAATGGACCAGGTGATATTAACCAGTAAAAATACTGAATAAAGCAGTTTCACGTTAAAAAAAGTTGTTTTTCCAAAGCAGTTCAGCGCAGAGTTGCTGAGCTAGCTAGTGAGCGGCTCCTAACTTTCCCTCAGCTTGTTTCTCTGATAACTTCAGATCCAGATGTCAGATGAAAAAATCCTTCTCCTGGTTAAAATGTAGAGTTTAAAGCAACCACGATCTAAAAAAGTGTATTGGATCGGATAAAAAAATGTATTTATTACAAATTTTTGCGGACCCTGATGCATGCACAGAGGGGATGTGATGCACCAAATGACCAAAAGACACAGCACTTGTCCTGATTAAAATGACAGATTCCTCTGGTTTTGAACTTTGTTGGAAACATTTGGGATAATGTAAGTGCACAACTCAAACTAAATATATAGGTGTAGTTGTTTTTAGATATTTTCAGTTTAACCCTGTGTGGTGCATAGATTGTCATCGCTGTCTGACCAGCATTTCCTTTTTGCAAATATTTTGTAATCTAATATGGAGAGCAGCAGATGGGTGCTGCTGAGGCACAACAGAATTTCGCAAACAGCTTTACAGTATTACTAACACGCAGGGTGTTCATTAGAAGTCACATATTCTTGAGCAACACAGAAAAGCCCAGTCACTGCAGTTTGGATAAAAGCATTCAGCAGTAAACATGTCATCTGTGGTGCAGAATAATTAGGTTTTACTGTGAACGGTCAATGTCACCTTTAAGAACAATCATTTTAATCCACTTCACACATTCCTTACATTCATATATAGCTCGTGAACTTTATGTAAGACCATGCAACAATATATCCAGATGTGCACCTAGTCATCATAGAGGATCTTTTTTGTCAACTTTGCCTCTACAATTGGCAACATGGTCTGTAGTTTCTATGCTGAAATTGTCAGTGCCTCAATTCCTGTGAGGGGAGAAATAGTTTCCTGTCTAATGTCTTCCAGTTCCCATGACAAGAAGGGATCCGTGTTGTGTTTAATGTAGTACCTATGGGGAGATGAGTTGAGGGATTTATGCTCCTCTGTCAGGATGTTGCACCACCAACGCACGGTGGCTCTAGAGCTTTGTCAGATTTACAGTTATAGGTGGCATGCACCTCCTCAAAAATATAAAAATGTTGGGGCTATGGAGCATCTGACAACAATAACTGCTTCTGGTGCTTGTAGTGTGTCGATGGTGAAGTAAACAGGGCACATTTGAATAGGGATGGGAATTGATACCAATGCCGATTCGGCTTATTGGTCCAATTCTTTGTCAATTCCCTTACTGATTCCTGATCAATTTTATGTGTGGAACAAACGCAGATTTTCAGTGTCAACACAACTGTTTTATTATCTCTTAGTCTGAACACTGTGTAGCTGCGTGGCACTAATGATAATAAGATATTTACCCTCGGTAACAGGCGTTCTGCTTGGTTGGGAAGCAGTGGCACCAGGGGCGTTTCCATGGGGTGGCCCTTGAAATCTGATTGGCCACCCCTGGTGCCACCCCAGTTAGAGACCCGCAGGAGCATGACAATTGACATTACTGTCTTTAGGAGGCTGTAGCAGACCCTGTAGAGTTAAGATATTGGTATCATATGAAACTGGACGACATAAGGAAAACATTGGTACCATCTCATGTCATGGTAGGCTGTCGGGAAGGGGGATAAATAACGCCCCATGCTAAATTTTAGCGAGGGAAACTGGCATTTTCAAAGAGGTCCCTTGACTTCAAGATATCTGAATGAAAATGGGTTCTATGGGTACCCACAAGTCTCCCCTTTACAGACATGCCCACTTTATGATAATGCAGTTTGGGGCAAAAACCTACAGTTTTCCTTCTCGTATAAATGTGTAATTTTTGCCCATTGTAAAAATGTTGTATTTGAATATTTCTGCATACTGGGGTCCATAAACATCTTCTTGGAATTACATAAATTGGGTATGACTGGAAAGCTGAGACTCAATGATTCAATGAGCCCAATTGTATTAATATGTGATGATGTTAGTCCCCATAGTACCCATTTCATTGTAGACAAGAAGACAAAAAATGCACCTATGGCAGGTCTCTAAGGGTTAAAGTAGATATGAGTAGTGGAGACAGAAATGTTGAATTAATGTTATTCTGACGTGTGTGCGCACGCACTTCATGCCACCCCTGCATATGTCAGTTGCCACCCCAGTCAAAAAAGTCATGCGTAGAGTGTCAAATACATGGCATTCCCGAAATTGAAGCCTATGTTGTGTAGAAAGATGTTTCAGCGTATTGCTGGTGTTTCCACCCTTACTTGAAATGAACATTTTACAGACATTACAGCGTTGTTGTCAGCTTTCTATGTGAAATGAAGCCACGTTTTGGACCGTTTCTTCCTCTCTGCAGTGACTCCTTGTTGCAAGTTTCCAGCAGCGTAGAAACATGAGTTTGAGGTCATTGTTTTGCAATGGGCAAAAAGGAATTGATAAGCTCAGGGGCATACAGTTAGATAGTTACAGTCCGATAGATCGGACAATTTGGAACTGGTTCTCAACTGGAGCCGACTCCCACCCCTAAATCTGAATGTTGTGATCCAGCAAAACTAGATTCATAAAGCTTCTCTTCACCACAGTTGTCACTGTTCATCAGTGTAAGACGTTGATAGGTAGTTTTCAAATGTACCTCTGGTATATATATATAGTGTAGCACTACATGGCTCGATAATGTACAACACCTTCATCTAGCAGTTTCTTAACTTAATTTTTGTCCGCATCATTGATCAAACAAAATATTGGTAATAAAACTTCTTCTAAAAGCTTCTCAAAGCTGCTATTGTCTGATAACATCAGTTCCTACGGGTGCTGGAAATCCTTTGGAAAGTTCTTGGAGTTTGAATAAAGTTCTTGAAACTGCTTGAAATTTAGGTTATATGACAAGTCTACTGACAAACGGGTGACACATTTTAAAATATGAAACTTTGTTGTGTTTCCATTAACTATTCCATTGTCACTAGGGGTGTAACGGTACATGTATTCGTCCCGCGACTTCACGGTACGGGTGTCACGGTTCGGTACATGCAGCCATACGACGAATACACAAAATTTTGCTTCACGTTGATTTACTCGCATGTGTTTGATCGCTGGATCATTTTGTGTTTATTCGCCATGCACGCGTGACTCCAGATACGTCTGGAAACCAAAACGGCGTTGTGTCTGGATTCATAACATCACCCGGAGGAACAAACAGCTCACTTCTTTTCTTCAGGAAGTGAAGTTACGCCGGGATGACTGCCGGTTCCAGCGCGACTTGAGGTCCAGATTATGATTTTTAATTATGTTAAACTGATCAAAGGTACGCCGAAATGACTGTAGCATGATGCCGATTTGTAAAAAGTATGAATTAATGCTTTGTCACGTCTCTCCGCAAGACGACAAGTAGACAACTTTTAAAATGTTTGTTTTCTGAATGGAGTTCTGATCGACCAGGGCATGAATGTGGCTGCTACTATAGCAGTATTAACCCAAAATAAACAAAATTGTCGTGGTATAATCGGCCTTGTGATCGGGCGATGCCAATAATCTCAAAATGTCATTAATCAGCCGACCAATTAATCGGTCTATCCCTAATGTCGGCATAAAGCCTTTATACTTCAGCCGGGAGGAGACTGGCTGGAGGAAGTCCCTCCTTCCTTCCGTGTGGTTCTCAAAGTCCCTTCACTGCAGTCGGGCCGTAGCGCCGCCCAAACAATTGTGATTGGTTTAAAGAAATATAAACAGGCCAGGGAGTTGTTTCCACTCTACCAGAGTGAAAGACAATCCAGACCGTCTGGCTACACGAGACTAATAGCACAATAACATCTAATTTATTATGATGAAGAAGTGCAATGATCAGTATACTATAGTGTATATACTGTATGTACTGTAGGCCTATGCAATTTACCATAGAGGTGCTGGAAATGCTTGAAAATGCACCTTGAAATTCTTGAAAAGTGCTTGAATTTGACTTTGGAAAAGATGTAGGAACCCTGCACATTGTTGCATCCCTACAATACAAGCGTTACCATAATATGGAAAAGTTTGTGAGACAAACTTAACTTTGCTCCTGTTTGATTTATTAGAGATGCATCAGATACATGCCTGAGCAACAGAGCAAAAACTGTACGCGTTTGTGCACTTTTTGCACATGTGCACGTGTCTCTTCAGAAGTCTGGCACACGGTGCTGAGGACATGTCAGGGTGTGTATTTCGGTCTCTTCTGAGCCTTCGGGTGTTGATGTGTGTTTTTTTTCCCCAGCACTGTTTGGATTGTCAGTCACAGCTGTCAAACACATCCCTGTATGAACGGCAGGCTGGGTTCACACTCTCTCAATCAACCCCCCGTTGCGTGTGCATGTGTTGACGTGTGCTAACGTGCGTTTGTGTGTTAGCATGGGAAAGTGGGTGGTCGATGCTCTATTCATAGCAACTGCCATCCTTCTCTGTCACCAATACCTCATATGTCATACTACCTGTCAAAGAACGATGAGAGAACCCCCCCCTCGAGTTTTCCCTCCATGCACCATGCAGAGGTTAATTTTATTCTGTTACCAACATATCTGCATTGCAGATGCACTTGCGTTTGTACCTTTGACTGGAAGAGATGTCTTAATTTACCAATGAAAGCTACCACTTAGAAATACATTTAGTGTTCATTAGTTTTTCTCATGTGGCAATGCAGAGTAAACATAAACCGTATTTCAATTTCACCCAGTTAAACTTTAATTAATTTAAGCTTATTAACTTATTAACCAGAACTTTCAGTAATTGGATAAAGTAGCTTGTGGAAAATATGATGTGCCAAATTTAGTAGCTGTTATTTCAATGTGTCAGATACATATTTAATCCAAATAGCATATAATCTGCATATGTATATCATTTTTACTTTGTATACTGAGCATCTTTTGCAAAAAAATATATGCACTAAGTTCTGCCTTCTTGTTTTCAGGTTGTAGTTTAAGTGTGTACTGGGCAGCTTTATCTTTTAGATAAATGAGTATCAGATAGGGCTGCACGATTAGTCGTTAAAAGATTGTGATCTCGATTCATTCATGTACGCAATCTCATTTCTGAAGGACAACGATTCGGCCATATTTGCTTTGGGGAGTTGCATATTTAAAATGAGTGCTCATAATAATAATAATAATGGACCAAAATTATGTGAAATTGCATAATTTGAATTGGAATATGTAAAATGTTCTTGGGGGAGCACCCCAGACCTCCCACCGAATACGCGCACCTAAGTCTTCCACAAACTTTCAGGAAAACAATGAAGACCTGCTGAATCAGGACTGCACCATTAGCCTAATTGAAATAAGATTGTAATGATCATATTGCTTGTACAATATGGACTGCAATAAACCTTTTTTCTTTAAAAATTATAGATAAAGATATTCAGTTTACTGTCAGAGAAGTAAAGAAACTAGAAAATATTCACAGTTAGAAGCTGGAATCAGATAATTTTGACTTTGTTTTTCCTTAGAAAATTACTAAAACTGATTAATCGATTATCAAAATAGAAATTGGGGCACTCCAGTAGCTCAGGAGGTAGAGTGCGTACCATTAAGGCTGAGTCCTTACCGCAGCGGCCCGAGTTCGACTCCGACTCAGGGCCTTTTGCTGCAGGTCTTCCCCTCTCTCTCCCCTTTCCTCTCTGTCACTATAGAAATAAGGCATAAAATGCCTCAAAAAATCGTCGAGTTGAAACGGAAATTCGAAAGCATCTAGCTCCCGTATCGTGGTGTATTTCCAAGTAAAACAGGCTAGGCAGGCAGGACATAACGCTGGGAGCAATTTGATTTGATTGTTGAAAAGTGGGCGTGTCATAACAAACATGGCACCAACAGCAGCCTGGTGTTGCTAGCTAGCGAACTGTTACAGTAGCTCTGTGCGGCTAACAGCTGCAGATTGATTGACGGGTGTATGTTGTGATATTGGTTGAAATTGATTAGTAGTAGCTTATGTAAGCACACATCTTTTTTGGTTTACAGGAAAAACAATAAGAAAGAAATAATGGGGTTTGATCATTTTTTATATAAAAATACAAAAACACAATTTTTGAAAATTGTTTGGCATATATTGTTGAATAGATGCACAACATGACCAGAGATGTGATCTAAAGGGTTGAAAATGCATTTTTCATTTCAGCTTGACTTTAAAAAATTAGTTGCAGTTTAATTCAATAGTTGACAACTAGGCTGATCGATTAATCTTTGCAGCTCTAATTGGGACATCCCTAATGTTTAAGTTCAGTAATTTCTCATCAGTTGCTTTAATCAAATTAATTAAAGCAGTTTTATGTATTTGATGGACAGTAATCTTGTGCCAAGGTACATTCTGTTAGCATATGTATACGCTGCAATATAACAATCTAAAATACGATTTCTGATTGAACATTCATCTGATTGAAACAAGCTGCCGTCCAGTAGTCTGAATATTCATTTTTGGCTTTATGTTTTTGAAATGTCTAGTAGTGCTGACAAGTTGTGACATTTCAGTCTAAAACAGGGTTGTCGTGCAGGTCAACAAAGTGTGGTACGTTTTGGAAAAAAAATTATAAAGCTGAATGCACATTTCAAATGTGTTTTGTGAAGTAAAAACTTTATCTACAAAGTAACTGCGGCTGTCATATTGCTGGCCAGTGGCCACTGTTAACACGTCTAACCACTGGCCAAAATCTTCAGATCAGATCTAATAAAGATATAGGCCTCAAAAATGTATCTTTGAAAAGGAGAATGTTTATTAATTCTGATAAACGGAAGATGAAAAGCCTTTTTGCTGCCTGATTTCACTCCCTTCTGGTTTCTAGATGACTATATCTGTGTCTTACTGTCAGCTCTGCTTCAGATTTGACAACTACTTCTTTTTTTTCTGAGAGATGCTCACTATGACCTCAGTGTTTGTGGTCTGTGTTCTGTGAAAGAGGCCTGAGGGGAGGTTTGGTGTGAGTTTCTCTCTGTGTCTTCGAGTCGTATAGATCTGCTGTTGGTTAGAGGTGTTATGTTTTAATAAGCTACCACCAAAATATGGTCTGTCACCCTCTGGCTACTCTTGTGTTCAGCCTTTGAGTGTCAAAGTGTCACGATTATTCAAGATATTATCCCGATAATCTGGAATCACTTTACCTTTTGCTTTGTTGTGACTTTTTTCTCATAAAATTATCACTTTTCTTTCCTGAAACATTAAACATTTTTTCTTAAAACATTCTGACGTTTTCCTGATACATTAAGATTTTTTTTCTCAAAACATTACGACTTTTTTCTCATAAAATTCCGACTTTTTTTCTCATAAAATTCCGACTTTATTCTTGAAACATTACGACTTTTTTCTCAAAACATTATAGCTTTTTTCTCTTAACATTACACTACGTCAGAGAAAACATTATGATTTTTCTTTCTCGAAACATTAAACATTTTTCCTCAAAACATTACGACTTTATTCTCGAAATATTCCGACTTTGTCCTTGATACATTGAGATTAGTTTTTCTCGAAACATTATGACTTTTTTCCCAAAACATTGCAACCTTTTTCTCGAAACTTTGCGACAAACATTCCAACTTTTTTCCCAAAACACTACGACTTTTTTCTCAAAACATTACGACAAACATTACGACTTTTTTCTCGAAACAATATGGCTTTCTTATGGAAAAACAGTTTTTTCTCGAAACAATGCAACTTTTCCTCGAAACATTATGACTTTTTTCTCTTAACATCACAACTTTTTTCGTGAAACATTACGACTTTTTTAAGAAACAAATATTTTTATTGCCTCACAGATAGGACACTGTAGTAAACTGCAGTCAATTCGTGAGGATATTCACGATTATCCTGATAATGAAAATTCACCACGATCAACTTATTGTGAGTTTTTTTTTTTTTTAATCACAATCCATGATACAATTCAGTATTGTCCCATAAACATATTTGTGGACATCTGTGTGTGTTCACTCTAAAGAAGCCAAAATGTATTTTGGAGAATAAATAGGCAAAATGAACAATTGATATTGCCGATATTAATAAATTCCATCATATTTTTGGAGTTTGAGAGGCCATACCTGTATGTATGAAGTAAATCTCCTGAATGACAATGTTCTTTATTACTCTCATCTTCCAATAACATTACAAGCATTTTATTTTCCCCTCAGAATATTATTGTTGGCAGGACGTAGAAGGTTTTATCAATTTTCCCATGGCTCTCAGGCTACAGTTTTGTTCCAAACAGCATGGAGAACAATTTGGTCGGTGAACGTGATCCATCACTGTAAAAGAGAAGCGGACAGAGTTGCATCAGAATGGAAATATCAGGCTGTAAACCTTTACGCTATAAAGGATGTTCCCTTCACTGTCTCAGATTAATGCGTGCGTTCAGGCAAACAAACAGGTGACATGACGGGAGTGAGTGAGTGCTACTTCCATGTTCTACTTCTCAGATTTTTCTGTTGAAAACTTTCAACCAGTAGCAAACCCTCTCTGTGGTTTCGTTAGGACCCTCATTCTGTCAGTCAAGCCAGCAGACGAGCAAAGCATGCTGCTTCTTCCAGCCGTAGTCCATACAATTAAATTGAAAAGACATGCTGATTTCAGATGGTTAATACTGTCTCACTGATAACTGCAAAAACAGAATACCTGCCTGGTGACATGATTTTTTAAAACGTATTTGTTCATTTATTTGTGTTCTTTTTATACAAATACTACTAAACTAGAAATAAAAAAAGGCATGAGCATGTGAACTTACTGATAAACTTAAAAGCATTTTTGTTTGTTGAATACTTTCTATTTTGTCTATTAAAAAAAAAGATTCTATGCTACAAATTTGATGGGCTGCAACTAACAATAACCTTCAAGATTAATCTGCTGACTTTTTTCTTAGTGAATCAATGAATGGTTTTGTCTGGCTGCGGCTGTTCTCACGTCAGCAGAGAAAAAGGCTTGTGTGTTCAGCTCTCGGTACTTTTCTAGCGTCTAACTGAATCCCTGATTTGAAGTCTCCTGCGTCGCTGTTTTTTTCCTTCAGATAGCTGCTCTTTTGTGTTTAATTTTTCGCTTTTACTTGTAGAAGTTGTTGTGTGTTAAGTGTGCTGCGGAAGAGCTAGTATTTCCTGATTTTGCTGCTTCTAATAAAACTTTTAAATAACAAAATAGCGGGGCACTTTTATTGTGAAGAATTTATAGGAAAAATGAAATGTGTTTTCTACCGCTCCTTTACCGCTCTACAGCCCCTTGTACCCACTGCACACTGACACGCAAAAAAAAAAAGACTGCTCAACTTTAAGAATCTGAGTCGACTTGAGGGTTCTGCGACTGATGATTTGAATCTCTGACTTTCAGGGGGCAGCCCTAATTGTACACTGGTGGAAACCTGCTCTCTGTGCCTGTCTGAGCCTCTGTGTGCTGTCTCTCTGTGTGTGGCTGTGATGAGTCTGTGACTGCTGTCACTGCTGCACAATGTAAAACCATCATGCGACACATGTGTGTTAATTAAATTTGACCGGCAAAAAAAATCAGATATATGAGACTAATCTCAGCCGGTCACCTGTCATGTCCGATCAGCTGAAAACTGGCCGTTTTTGACCACCGGCTGATTAATCAGTACTAGTCAAGTAATTGTTGAATTACAAAAGTGTTTCCAATAATCTGTTTTTTTTTCTGACAGTCTGGTGTTGGCATTACGCCGCTGCCTCAGCTTTCTTTATCTTTGCTCAGCTGGCAGTTTGCACTTTTAAAGACACCTTCATAATGCAAATGTCCTGCTTTACAAACTTTATATCCTCATAAAACAAATCAACTTAAGACCCAGGTGCTAGTATTTCAGAGTGATAGACACAGGCACAACACAACATCCACTATCAGCGCACCTCTGTCCATCAACAGTGACCTCGCTTTAACTTCCCAGTGAAAGCCCGGAGTCCGGACATCCTCTTCTGATTCACATCTACTGTAAATGGAACAACTGTCTGTCCCATCCCTCACCACTCCACTGGCCTTGGCACACTTACCCATTAGTAACCATGCCAGGGTAAGCTACCGGCCAGTTTGCTGAGCAGCTTAATGGGCCTATCAGGTTCCTAATAGGATATTGCCAAAGTAAAAAGACCTCATTACAGGGTTTGTAAACACAAGGGATAAGAGAAGAAAGAATGCGTTTGATAGTAAACAAGGACTCAGCAGAGGTTTTGATTAGTGCAGAAGAAGGCGGTTGTGTGTGTTTGTGGATTTTGGATATATGGATAATGGATTTTATCGTGGATTGCGATAAAAACACTCACAATAAGTTGATCGTGCTGAATTGCTATTATTGGGATAATCGGGACTATCGTCAATATCCTCGCAAATTGACCGCAGTTTATTACAGTGTCCTGTCTGTGATGCAATACAAATGTTTGTTTCTTAACAGTTTTGAGAAAAGAAGTCGGAATGTTTTGAGAAAAAAGTCGCACTGTTTTGAGAAAAAAGTCGCAATGTTTTGAGAAAAATGTCGGAATGTTTAGAGCAAAAAAAGTCACAATTTTATGAGGCAAAAATTGGACTGTTTTGAGAAATGAGTCCTAATGTTTCGTGAAAAAAACTGACAATTTTATGAGAAAACGTCCCAACAATGCAAAATGTAAGGTAAAGTTATTCCAGTGTGTTTTAGTGCCGTTTGTGAATTGCAATTATTGGCCAGGATAATCGTGACATGAAATTTTCATATCTTCCCATGCCTATTGTACTTTTTTTTTTTAACAACTAAAGTGTTTCATCCTGTGGTGCTGATATTAATGTCACTCTTGCATTATTTGGAGGCAGTTATGTTGGCATAGGATAGAAATATTTACTAGTAATGCAGTAATTTTGTACAGGACTGGGAAGTGACAATCTGCATGCAAGCTGTGCTTCAGCGGGTTATACTTCAACGAAACTACTGGAGTGTGTTTGTAATTATAATGAACATAATGAACGCGTGAAACGACTGCTTTTTTTTAGATGACTTGAGTTTAGTGGTCAAAATTCATCAGTTTCACAACATATATTTCTGAAATATATAAGGGTCATGATACTGACAAAAAGACAAGTCCTAAAGGAATTTGGTGCTTTGGCTGCTTTTTCTTTTCTTCTTTAGTACAAAACCGCATTGAAATAAATATGAAATAAAACTGCATTTGCTCTATATCCTTATATTGGTCTGTCCTTCTCAGTGTTGGGTAACGTTACTTTTAAAAGTAACTTGTTACATTACAAGATTACTGCCATTAAAAAGTAATCTGTTAGCTACAGCGTTACCTACTGAGAAAAGTAACTCGGAGTAATTTTGCATTACCAAAAATGAAAACAGAGGATACGGCTACATTTGAATGTATTGACTCTACGGCATTATAGCCTCGTCTACAGCCCATAATCTGTAACTCTGCAGGCTAATATGATTCAAGAGGGTTCATACTTTTCAAAAAAGTTGAGTTATTTGAAGTGCATGAAAGTAAATAGAAACTTTAGCTACCTGACTTCTGGACAGAGAGGCATTAGCTGCAGCTGCTTCAATGAAAACAATAAAACATGGGCTTCTATAGCTTACATCATCTCGCTAGCTGAGCGTGTTACGTTACTCGTTAAAACAAAATGAGGCTGCTGTGTTTCTCACCCTCATTGTATCCAGTGGAATCAGTGATAGTAAGCAGGAGGTGGAGGAGGAGGAGGAGGAAGGAAGGAAGGAAGAGTAGTGATAACGGATGGAAAGCAAATCAGACGAAACTCTTATTTACACTTCTTACAGAGCTTCCTTTTCCTCCGTTGACTTCCGCCCTGCTTTGAGAGCATCTGTGTGTGTTAGAGGCAAAAAAGAAGTCAGTTTATTGCTCACAGATTGGTGCTCATGGGTCATCATTTGCAAAGGAAAAAAAGATGATGCATATTGTGTGTGTGAGCGCTTATTTAATAACTACTTGTGTAGCACTTTTGCAGAGATGGATCCTTCATTGCTTCACAAATGGGGGAAAATGAGGAAACAGAGTATAGAAAATTATAGAAAAAGAATAGGCCATAAGATTAAATAAAGTGTTGGAAAACATTAAGGCAGCATTCAGACCTGTTTGTGGTGCTCCCATTAATTTGAATGTGAGTAGTGGGTTTAGGCTGAAAAAAGATTGAGACAGATTCAACTTTTGGAGAAACGCAACCTGATGTCACGCTGCAGTTGCCAGTCATGTAACCGGGGATCAGACTTGTCAGTCCGCTTTGAGGTGGTTTGTGAGAGTACCGTAAACATCCCTGCTTCTATCGCTGCCTCAAGAAAGTTTAAAAAAAAATGATGATGCTGAAAAACGAAACACAAGCAGTGTTCATGTAACAGCTGATTAACAAGCTCCAAAACAAAGCACGGTCCTTCACCCCTTTTTTATTTTTTCTCTCTTTCTCCGTCGCTGCTGGGAGATAAAGCTGCAAGTGCGGCTTTAAATCTCGGGATCATAACACCGTTCGGACGGAAAACAATAATTGTGAAGTAGGGCTGCACGATGAGGAAGATATGCGATATACTATAGCGTTGTTGAATACTGCGATAACGTCATATCAGTTCTGCCTTTCTGCTGCTTTCAGTATTCTGCTAAAATACAACAAATTGCTTGTTGAATTAAAAAAAA
>JAOVVB010117740.1:0-12595 GCA_028570985.1 Heterobranchus longifilis
AGGAGAGGAGGAGAGGAGAGAGGAGAAGAGAGGAGAAGAGAAGAGAGGAGAAGAGAGGAGAGGAGAAGAGGAGAGAAGAAGGGATAAGATAGGAGATGAAAATTATATCAGATTAATTGCTACAGCTGTCATAAAATATGCAGCATTATAAAACTACATTTAGAGAACCTAAGCCGATACGCCATCCTCAAATATTGATAGAAATTTTGTGCAATTTGCATGGTTTATAATCTCTATAAACAGATTCTGCACTCATATGCATCTGTAGGCAACAGAACAAGATTTGGGTAGCAAAAGCACTGTGGTTTCTGTTGAATCTTTTCTCGTTGCACCTGAAGCTAGGAGGCCCCCCTGGCACTCCGAGGCCCCGGGGCACTGGCCCCACTGGTCCGGTCCATAATCCAGCCCAGCTCCATTCAATATGCTAATAACAGCCTTCTGGACCTTCTAGTGCTGGCCCTTACTGACCCAAATGTATCATATTAACGCAATTCAATGGAGTGGCAACATTGGAAACGGGAGCTGAGATTGCCTGGTTTATAAACCTTGATCTTTGCTTCTGTTTTTCTCAAATATATTTTTCCTGTCGAGCCCAGAAGAGTTCAGTCATGATGCAATATTGTGGCTGCATCTCACTCATGCATGAAAAGCAAGCCCATCTGCAGGTCATGTTGACATTTCGCACGAGTGCTCACACTGTATCGCTGTAAAATACGGGCTTGTGTGTGTTACGTCTTAAATGATGGCGGTTGTTACAGAAGCAATGAGGCGGCGTGGCCCTGCTGGCTCTTTATGGGTCAAGTCCATCGCTGACAACGCATTTCAATCAGACCCATTTAATCAGTGACAAGTTCACAACCAAGGACTCTGTCTGTCGACACAGGGCTCCGCGTAACGACCTGATCATCGGCGAGACACCTCGCGGCACGATTACGCACGCACCCCGCACACATCAATAACTCACCAGGCATGCAGTCTTCACCTCAGAGCCATAAACAACATCTAATAAACTTCAGAGATACACACACCGTGATGATGAAAGTGTCGTAAAACACATCCGTTCAATTGCGCCGATGAAGAGCATCGCGTGGCCGCCGTTTGGAATGTGAGCCGTCGCATTCAGCGATAATGAAATACGACACATAGTACGTTTTACAGTACAAACATTTACAGCTATAGGGGTTAATAAAGTACGTTTTATGTTGTAGAAAAGAATATAGGTCACCCCTGTGCATACATATAAATGCATCCATTTCAGTAATTGCTTGAGAAAAGATAGATGAGATGTGTACTCTTGTTGTAATAAAGTACTGGATACATTATACAGACTCATAGTGAATCAATGTATTGCAGCACACATACAGAGAACGACCTTGATTAAATAAAATGAAGTCGTAAATCCAGTTCAAAGTTTGCCCTTCCTAAGATCCTAGTGACAACCAGCTAGTTTCAAGTTATTAATTTAAAGTGAAAATCACAGTTTTTAACCACATTAACATTTCTATATGGTGATTTTTAGTATACAAGACATATCATGAGAGAAATGAGCCGGCAACACCATGGCCGAGAATTTCTGCCTTGAAACTGCCAACAACTGTCTCAAAAATCTGGATTCAGACAGACAGGTTTTATGACATCATATGTATCATATATACAAGTGTATATGCACTTGTGGCTGGGACATTTGATTAAGAGATTGTTGTCTGGGTTTTTGTTTGTTTTCTGTTTGCTACACACAAAAGAGGTTACAGGTTATAGTGTTGTGTGCCTAAGTTTATAGTCATGTAGTTTGATGATGTGTATTTTCTGGGTTTTTGGTTTTCTGTTTGCTGTGTTTTTCCTCCTTCCTCTGCTCTGATTTTCAGTTTTTCAGCCAATCAGCTCCCTGCCTGCTCTCTAATCACCTCTTTCTGCTCACCTGAGCGAAAAAAGGTGCAATTACAAATCCGTCTGCGTCAGCGCCACAGACAGCGTCATGCATCGTACTGTTTTTAAGCACTTTGTGTTGCATTCTGTGCATGAATTGTGCTAAATAAATACATTTATTATGTTATTATTATTATAAATATTGGACTTACATTCAACAGGTGGACACAAACTTGACTCCAAATGAATGATGTTCTGATGTGATTTTACTTTTCAATATAAATCACACTGTCGCTTTTTTTTCATGAATCAGTGCTCTTGGTCACCCTTTATGTCTGTCTGTGGGTTTTACAAATATTTAACCCATAAAAAAGTATTTAAAAGACTGACTTCATCTGAGGTAAATAGCTCAATAAAATATTTTCAAATTCGCCTTTTTTAATTTCCTGAAAAGTAATGGTTTTGGACGTACAAGGTTTTCACCCGAAAGCGACGATATATTAGCATTACTGTAGCAAGCTAATGTTAGTTTTGTCAGTTAGCTGCATTAAGGGGCTTTCACACCGCCGCACGGCAACCGCCCTGACAACCGCCCTCAAAAAGCAAAGCGTTTTTAAATACATCTGCGGTCAATACCACTTCTCCTCTGCCGCCTTCCCCCATTGACATGAATGGAGGTTACACCTGGCAGTTACTGAGTGGGATTATTCAGTAACTACTAATCTCATAATAAGAAGTAGTTTGTTTGGTGCGGCCCATTTTAATTTCGTGATGTATGTAAGTTCGACAAGCTGATGCAACACGGCTCCTGATCCCCAGGAGATACAAGGAGAGGCTTTCAAATTCTCTGTGTGGGCATAATTTAAGAAAAGCGTGCTATGAAGTATTTAGTTGTGGTCTTCATAGTGCAATATGTTTCACAGCTCGCTCTTTCTTTCTGGTGTGTGAACTCTTGTGGTAGTTAGATGTGAGCAGCTGGTAGAGTGTTAGACTGATGAAAGAGGGGTGACAGCGGGATGGAGGGACGGGAGATGGAGGCGAAGTGCAGAGCAGAGGGGGGTATCAAACGCTAGTCTAATGAGCCATCTGTAGTGGCAGCCCTGTGGAGGCCACTCTGACCTCCTCACTTCAAAAACTGTTAGCCGCCATGCAAGATGACACCCACACACCAGCACATGTATCCCGTTCTTGGGTTAGTGGGTACAGTGCATTGTGTTGGGCCAATAAAGTCATTTTACTACAAATAACAAAATGTCAGCTCCTCATTACATAATGAATGTTATTATGGTAGATGGATGGTAAATGGACTGCATTTATAGTGTTTTTATCAAAAAAGTGCTTTACAATTTAGCCTCTCATTCACACTGATGGTAGCAAGGTACCATGCACGGTGCTGGCCAACCATCAGGAGCAATTTAGGGTTGTAGCCCAAGGATGCTTCAACGTGTGGACAGGAGGAGCCGGGGATTGAGCCGCCAACCCTGTGATCAGTGCAGTGTTGCCAACTTAGCAACTTTGTCGCTATATTTAGCAAGTTTTCAGACCCCTCTAGCGACTAGCGACAAATCTAGCGAATTTTTCTGGTGTTATTGGAGACTTTTGGAGACTCTTGACTTGAAAGCACATATCGTTCTTGCTCTTCTCAATGAGCAGCGGGTCCTACCGTGGGCCCGTCCCAAAGCACTCACAGGCGGCCCAGTCCTCGCGCAGCAGTCCCTCCCAGCTGCAGTCAGAGCAAGAAATGTTCACCTCTCCGCGTCCAGACTGCAAATGAATCGCGCATGCGCGAAGCTGCCGCTCGCTGGTCAGCCAGGGCGGGATGAAAAAGTAAAAGTAAGGTGTTTTTACTCACTTTTTGTCTCTCCCACGACGTTATTCCTCTCTCCTACAGCGTCCATTACAATTACATGCACATGGCCAATTATGCAAATTAGGTGGTGACGTCATTTAGCGAGTTCTAGCGACTTTTAGGACAGCCAATAGCTACTTTCCTTACTGAGGAGTTGGCAACACAGCGGCACCGGAAGGAATTCAGGGTTGCACAACGATACATGACCTAACCAAGGTGCGTTTGATTTAAAAAAAAAACCTTCAGTTTATTTGACATAACGTCGTGTGTCCTAAGATGACCAGTTGTCCGAGATGTCTACAACAGCAGGACGAGTTTTCACCGGTCTGACACGCGCTGTTTTCAGTCGAGGGATATTAATTCATAAACCGACTGCGAGGTGAGTAATCTGCTTATAGAAACCACGTTGACTCTGTGTGGTTCAATGACAAAACTGTAATTCATGTTCCACCCAATACTGCAACCTATAGATGTGTCAGCTAATGTGACATTGAAGATATGTTGTCACTGCAAGTGTTTTGTTTTTTTTCATTTTCAGCATGGTCACATAATTTCAATAGCTGTAGCCTGTTAGCATAAATGTGTTTTCATAGTTTCAGAGTAGTCACATGTTCTGTAGCTGTTAATTTATATACAATTAGTCACAAATGTTGATATTAATTTATATACAGTACTCCCATCAACTGTCATTTGATCATCACCCATTGTGTCCTATCCTCATAGACTAGATAAAAAATACAACACAGTATTTTGGCTAAAATTAGTTTAATAACAAGCTGCCTCTGCATGTGGATTATTGTTATAGAAAAGTATTAGCAGAGTATTAATTCACTTAAAATGGAATTCAGTGCACCAGGACCTGATGACACATTTTGGGGTTGGCCTACTGACAGTGACCTAGTGACTCTCTGGGTACTTAGATACGTTTTTAATTAAGATACATTACATCATTTAACTGTTACCAAGGCTTAGTTGTGACTACAGATCATATTACTGAAGTAAAAGTTTCAATACAAGAATGTAAATTCTACATTACAAATAGAAGTACATTTAAACTCTTACTTAAATAAAAGTGCAGAAACATTAACAGCAAAGTATATCTATGGTTTAAAAATTAAATGTACTGGGTATGCAGAAAAATGTATATTGGATTGTGTAAATAGCAGGTGCATTTGTACACAGCTGGGTAGATTAATGAACAATGCATCATATATAATATAGATTTTAGATCCCCAAATTGCAAATCCTGAAGTGAAGCACAAGTATGGCATAATTATAATTCAATACAGCACTTAAGTAAATGTGGAAAGTTACTTTTCACTAGCTGATGTATTTTTGCTCTTCTTTGTCAGCAGACTGAACAGTGTGCAGTCCGCAGCTCTGAGCTCTCAGGGGACAGATGATAAAGAGATGAACGATGAGCCCATCAAGTTCTCCACCAGTAAAGCCAGTCACAGAACATGGAAAGTTGACCGCTCCATGGGGAGCCAGTATGAGCGGCCCTGGTGGAGGGTGCTCCCCGTCAGCCTGGTGTTCACCGGCTTCCTGCTGTGGTGTGCTCTGAGAGGAGAGACGGACATTGATGTAAAGCTGGAGAAGGATCTGTACGAGCAGCTACCGGGCTTGCTTTCAGATGAAGAGGAGGAACAAGTTGAGCAAAACAACGAATGTGGGACTTAAGATTTGTATATATTTCAGGTTATATTTATTGTGAAACATGTCTGTCTTATTTCAGGCTACGGCACCAACTCATCGCTCTGACAACACTGAATCCCGTCCGGTGCTACAGAAACTTTTTTATTTTCAGCAACAAAAAAAAATGAATTATACATTGTTAGACCATATTGCCTTTTGTCAAGTTTCAGTTGAGTGTTTGATCAGAACAAATGGATTAAAATG
The DNA here is from genome assembly GCA_028570985.1 of Heterobranchus longifilis. NCBI lineage: Eukaryota > Metazoa > Chordata > Actinopteri > Siluriformes > Clariidae > Heterobranchus > Heterobranchus longifilis. Next base: position 5,615 of record JAOVVB010117740.1, read on the forward strand.
CCTTGATTTAAACCACTAAATTTGGGTTGTCTGCCTTTCTATTGTTGGTGTACTGTAACATTATTTTTCTATGTATACTATATACACATCTGACTGCATATTTTACAGTCCTCATTCATTGTGTGTAATGAGAAATTAACAGCATGCGATATCTACACAAACAGGTGGTTAAACAGCAAGTATATCTCTGGCTTTAGCAATATATTTCATATTATATTCAATGCATAACAGCACAGAACTAATAAACTACAATTATCCCAAAAAGTGAACACTATAAAAACAGAAAGTTTGTGTAAAATGAGACATTTAGATGAATTTTGATAAATTTTCCTCTTATAACACATTACTGCAATGCAGCCTATAAAACCAGAAAAAGACCACATATGCCATAGTAAGATAAAAATCTAGGACGATACCTAGTGTAGATATATGGCCCAGCCCCGCCAAAAAAATAATACGTATAGGTCAAGACATTGAGGTAGCGGAAAGTTTATTTACAGCACAAGAAATCCTATGACATGCACACACAGGATAAAAGGGTATGGGTTCTAAAATAGATTTGCAAACCTGAGAAAGGCAGTGGAATATTGTTTTTTTTCAGCATTTACATATATGAAGCTCTATTCTACAGTGAATAGGACAGTTGGAGAAAGTCAAGAGTGAAATGGAAAATGAAGTACAAAAAGGAAAACATGCCCAAAACTACAAAATGACAAAATTAGGTGATACGCATGCTGGTAATAGTTCCAAGATTTACAAAACAAACCCCAGTCAATCCCACCCACCCCCCCACTAAAAAGATAAAATCCAACAAATCATTTATGCACGCTCTCCTCCAATTCGCCTGGCCAGCTGGATGTCCTTTGGCATGATGGTAACCCTCTTTGCATGAATGGCGCACAGGTTGGTGTCCTCAAACAGACCAACCAAGTAGGCCTCACTGGCTTCCTACACAGGGAGAAAACAAACATACATGTAAACAAACATGCTCAGAAGACGAGAATAACTTGATCAATAAACCAAGTGATTAGAAGTGTCAAGATAAAGCGCCATCTCACCTGCAGAGCACCAATAGCTGCACTCTGGAAACGCAGATCCGTCTTGAAATCCTGAGCGATTTCCCTCACAAGGCGCTGGAAAGGCAGCTTCCTGATGAGCAGCTCAGTGGACTTCTGGTACCGACGGATCTCACGCAGAGCAACAGTTCCAGGCCTACAATAACAAATGAACACAATGAAACTCAGGAGAAAAAAAACACTGAACACTAGTTTGTAAGAAATAATGAATGTGTGTGTAATTTGTTGCCTCTCAGCCTAATATCATTTGTAGCAACAGACTGCAATCACAATAGCCTTGCTAACACAGAACCCTGAGCACATGTGTACCTGTATCTGTGGGGCTTCTTCACTCCGCCGGTGGATGGCGCGCTTTTTCTTGCAGCTTTGGTGGCCAGCTGCTTCCTAGGCGCCTTTCCTCCGGTGGATTTACGAGCGGTCTGCTTGGTACGAGCCATATTTCAGCTGCAGGTCTGGAAACAAAAGATGAGACAAACAACTAATTAAATTTCATCAAGGAACTTGCTGTCATCTTACGGTCCTCAATATTACAGTCTTTACGGGACAACAGCCCTATTGATGCATAACGTTACACTGTTGCAATCGACACTCGGTTATGACCCACATCCTTATTTTAAAAACAAAGGATACATTTTCAGCATTGATGTTACCAGAAACTAAGTAAACGTTTTGTTAGCGCCACCTCATTGGCCAGGGGAAGTGTAATATGCAAATATGGCACAACCGCCGCCGATACACCGATTGTCCTATTAAACAAAATAAGCCTATCTAAAGCGGCGCCACCATTAAGCTACGGGACACACACACGTTTCTTTGCTGTCGTTAGCAAGCAAATTTAAAGCTAGCATCGACCGTTGCAAAATGGCGCCAGCTAGCTACCACCGAGGCTAAACAACATCAATATTAAGACTAGTCAACCATTTAAACCACTTTGATATACAATCACTCAAGTGAAGTAAAGCTTAATTGTTTGTTTAATTGTTTTATAGTAAGTCAAGTTTGTACATAATATCTCAAATGTAGCAAACAGTTAGCCGACTGGCTATGGCGCGCGCCGTTTTGTTGTCAAGGGACCAACGATTAACGCTAGATCAATCGTATTTTTAACGTTTCTTAATGAGCTAGAAATCAAAAAACGCCATATACATGATTACTAACAACACCGAATGTAGAAAAACACATTAGTAATAGTTACCGCTCTCACATTACCTTTTGTGTTTATTTTTCCGGTAAAGCTGTGTCTCCTCCTTGTGGGTCGCTTGTCTGTTGACCGGGGGGGAGCAGGAGGTGGTATTTGTAGTCTGAGAGGAGTGACGCATGAAGTCCCGCCCCTGCGCCAACAAGATTGGTCCAAACTAAAATCCATGACGGAATGTGATTCGTGGAGGATCACTGCCTCTGCATTTGAAGCACAAGAAGTGCCTTATTTTAAATGGAGGTATCGACATGTTTTTGCATTCATTCATGAACCCGAAACTGCTTTCTCTTACACACAGTTTTGGAATTAGCTTTTTGGTACTCAGGATTTATCAATTAACCTCTTAAAGTATGGTGCCCAGATCAAATCCCTTTCTTTTAACACAGGGAATATTCTGTTTGGGATGTAGTTGTTGCACACCCTCAGTCTCTAGCAAGTCAGCTGTTTTGAGTCGATATTTGGCTATAATCTGAAAAGAAAACAAAGAATTTAAAAAAAAAAGAAGAAAAGAAAAACTAATCACAGAACTATTTTAACCAAAGGAAGGAAACCAAGTTTATTGTATTTTGGACCAGGTATTGTACACGTAACAGCATGAGCTGCATAAATAAATCTCCGTATTTCCACAAATAGTTGAGGAAAAGCAGGCATTGCGTGGGTTTTTACCAGCATAGAATATAATCAGCCTATTTCTATGAGCACCACAAACAAATTCAGCACCATGCATCTGCTAATATTAACATCATACATGGCTGGTGTCCCCACTGCTTTCTAAGCTCAGCACTTGTTAAGGACAGTGGACTGTCCTATGATGGTCAAGCATCAGACAACAGACTTTAGGACACAAACAGTCTGATCCTTTGTGTCTATGTTCAAAGAGGAGGGTTGAACCATCCAGCTGATACAGACACACCCAGCCAGCTTGTTTCATTGCCATTCATACAATTACCCGATTACAACATTTTATGATGTTTATCTGGTTTACTGTTATCATCTTTATATTGCTTACACTGGTTTCGTTTTTATATGTTCACATCTTCATATCTTGTACCTACCTTTTGTTTTGTTTTTATTATTTTGTTGTTTTTCAGGCTGTGAAAGCGAGAAATTAACTTTTACCCCTATTTCCCTTTTCTTTGTTTATTTGTCATCTATGGAAAACCACAAATCAGTCTGTAAGGTCTGCGTGTGTATCAGAGATTATACAGTGTCTGGTATGTAGCCTATCTTTTAGTTAGTAGTAATTAAAAACATTGTTTTGTCAATCATTCACTCGACTAACTGGGTCAGGAGAACGCCACCGAGCGGAACGACAAATGTCGGGGAAATGTTACCAGACGGACCTATTCTCAGGTGACACCGGTGGTAAGTTTTTTTTTTTTTTTTTTTTTTTCGAGACAGATAGACAATCTTTGTTTTTAACACAACATGATTTCACGGAGAAAATATATAAATATATATATTTAAAATGCTGGCTAAGACTGTTCCGCTGAACATGTCGTGTCTCTGAAGCGTAAAGTTAAATCGTTTTTCTCTGAAAACCTGCACTGAAGAATCAGCATGGCCGAGCAAAGGCTGCTGTTTATAGGTAGGCAATTGTTACACAGCATGAAGCTACATGCATTTCCTCCGAGCTTTGCTGTATGCACGTGTGTGGTCTGTTATAGGAACAAAATGTGGATTTAAATCGTTTGAGTCGGTTTGTCCGAAAAAAATGTTTGTTTGTTTGTTTGTTTTATTAGGATCCCCATTAGCTGCAGCATGGCTGAAGCTATTCTTCCTGGGGTCCGAAAAAAATGTCCCCAACTTGATTTAACTGAAATTAACTGGATTTATATAGAGGACTTAAGTATCAATAAATGAATACAGGAATAAATAAATACATATGGGAATAAATGAATACGTTTTTACAGGAATAAATAATTAAATACGGAAATGAATAAATAAATGTATAGCCTACATAAATACAGGAATTAATCAATAAATAAATAAAAACGGAAATTAACTAATAAATGTGTAAATAAATACAGGACTAAATATGGAAATAAATAAAGGTATAAATAAATACATATGGCAATAAATAAATACAGAAAGTAATACATATATAAATTATTATATTATATATATTGAGTGAATAAATAAATACAAAAATGCTGAAATAAATAAGCATAATAATTTGTATAATGCATAAATAAGTAAATGTTGAAATGAATAGATAAATGCAAGAATAAACGTGTGTGTGTGTGTGTGTACGCTCATTCAACAGATATTGAACCAAAGTCAAACAGCTCTGCCCCTGTAGACCACAGAACGGAGGATCCCCTCTGGACTCGCAGTGACAACACCTTTAGATTTAACTTCCTCCCGGACAACTCTCCAGCACTTCAGGAGAAAACGTCTCCGTCTCCATCAGACGGCACCGAACCGTCAGCGAGCCGCACATCCTTCACAGGACACGCCTCTGCTTTCTCTTTCAACTTTCTAATTCCTCCTGGTCCACCTGTGGACGACATGGAGACGACAGAGAGCACATCGTCTCCAGGCGGCCAACAATGTGTAGAAGAGGAAAAGCCTCCCTCGCTGCAGCCTGAGCCGTCAGTGCAATCAAAAGCAAAGAAGAAGAAGAAGAAATGTGGAAAGAAAACCCCCGCAGAGAGCACCGAGGCACAGCCGAGTCCAGCTGAGGGGAGTCAAGGAGGCGAGGACGCGGAGCTGGTCAGTGTGAAATGATTTCCTTTAAAGTCCTCACGGCGGGGTGGCAGTTGATTTGACGTCTGGATGTGACCGTGTGTTTCAGAGCGCAGAGGAGCAGCTCAACAGACAGCTGGACTGGTGCATCGAGCAGCTGGAGTCAGGGATGAAGTCCCAGAAGGGCACCCCGAAACAAAGTATGATGTTTATCTGACCTGTTCACACAAAATATGTTTGGGATATAATTACTCAAATCTCTATAAGCAGATTCTGCATATGAATGTAGAATCTGGGACAAGATTTGGGAATCAGAAGCATTCTGGTTTCTGTTTAGTATTGACCAATCACGTTTGAGTGGGCTTTGGTTGCATGCAGGTTAGTCTCGTGTAACCAGACTTATCTCCACAGTGCTGCTGGGGGAAAGTCTGGATTGACTGCTTTCACTCCTGGACAGTGAAAAAAACTCCCTGGCCTGTTTGTATTTCCTTAAACCAATCACAATCGTCCTGGGTGGCGCCACACCCCCAAAATAGTGTCAGGAGGGAATCCGTTTCGATGAACATCTCCACGAAAATTATGTAAACATATTCTTTGTAAATCTTTACAATCATTCACTGAAAGAACAGAGCAGGCCTGCCTTATTACACCATCCAAATCTTCAAAACTTGAAAACTGTAGGCTGATAACTCAGAGGTTGTTGTTTGTTTCCCGTAGCAACAGGACTTTGAGAACACGGACACGGACTTCCTGTGCAGACGGGATGTAAGGCTTTATCTCTGGTTTGGTAAGCCCACAGACTAGGTTAGGAATGACGATTGATCAAGTAGTGAAACAGTGAAATCATGAGACATATTTGTGTATATCTGTGTTTGTTTTCAGACTGTGGAGCCATGAAGGACTTCCTGTTCCTGCTGCTGCTGCTGGCGGCGGAGGCATCGTCCCGCTCTCACAACAGCTGGTGCGAGAGCGGCTGCGACTGTCGGGGAGACCTGAGGTTCACCATCTGCTCCCGGGCGCTCTTCACCCAACTTCCCGCCAGAGTCCCCCCCAACACCGAGCTCCTGGACCTGTCCGACAACCACATCTCCGCTGTCCCCGAGCGCTCCTTCGCCAAGAACCGCAAGCTCCGCGTGCTGCTGCTGCAGAACAACAACATCAGCGACGTGCAGGACGGCGCCTTCTCTCAGCTGGAGTTCCTGCAGAAACTGGACCTGAGCTGGAACTGGATCTCCGTCCTGACCGGAGGATTCTCCGAGGGCCTGGCGTTACTGCGAGAACTGCAGCTCGCACACAACCGGCTGACAGTCCTGGACAGCCGCAGCTTCCTGCACCTGGACGCTCTGCAGAGGTTAAATCTGAGCAGCAACGCTATCCACAGCATACAGGTCTGTACTACTACTACTACTACTACTACTACTACTAATACTTCAATAACACGTCCTGCACCTGGACACTCTGCAGAGGTTAAACCTGAGCAGCAAAGCCATACAGGTGTTTGTTTGTTTACTACTAATACTACTAATACATCAATAACAGAAAATACATCCATAATATTCATACTCACAATTAGACTCAATACACAACACACAAGACTAGGCGTCATGTGATGGACACAGCAGTTGTAATACCACTGTTTGGCCACTATGTCAAATTGGCTTCAAATCCCAGCACTCTTCCCGGGGGCCCGATGTATAACTACGCAAGTTTCCAACAGCGTAGACGCATGATTTTCATCATTGTTTTGCAGTTTTACATCCCAGCATCGATAAAAGGAATTGATCAGCTCGGAGGCAAACGCTTGTGATGGATCGGACACATAATTATGGATCCCAGCTGCTTTCTTGGCAAGACCCGCCCTGCGTAGCAGCCCGATTGCTTAAGGGACGTGGTTAAAGTTAGGACGGCCCATTGGGCAGGAGATCAAAGCTGAACAAATCACGTACCAGTACCTTGGCCGTCTGGCCAATCCTAGTGCTTGAATGCTACGCAAGGGCGGGTCTTGCCAAGAAAGCAAGT
>JAOVVB010117751.1:0-12595 GCA_028570985.1 Heterobranchus longifilis
ACTTTTTACTTAGTGCTGGCTCTGGCTGTAGTCTCCTTCCTCTTCATCACGTGTTTAGTGGTTATTATATCAGTGAAAGTCTACAGATGGAGACGCGAGCGCGTGTTTTACAAATCCAGTGGGAATCTTCCTGTTATTCCGTATTACCCACCCCTTTACGCAGACGTAGGAGGTACCGGTACGTTGAAGCAGTTCAGTTACGAGGTGTACGGAACTACTGACTCCCGGAAGAGTGACATCAAGTGCTCCCGACCCTGCAGTCAGAGCACTCTGAGTGTTGACCATAGTACCAGGACAGTGCCAAGGCATAAAGCAGAGTCAGACAATATTCTGACAGAGGTGAGACCAACCTCTTGTTTCCTTAAATCCCCTGCTCCTTGTTGTTTTTGTTCGTTTGTTTTGTATTTCTGTGTTTTTATTGGTACTTCAGTTCAGTTTAGCCACTGTGGCTGCTCGCTCTACAGTTCTGGTACTGCACCTATACTGTAAGTACTCACTGGAAGTTCTACTCAGTTTCAGAATATTATTGTTGAAATACCAAAATTAGTCAACAAGTATTTAGTCTCTTTGCACCTCACAGTGTATCTTGTGGCTGGAATTTAAGGTTATAAACAATATTTGAGTAATTAAATGTGTCACAGATAGTGGGAACATGTGCATTTGATACTATATTGAACACCTGTTTTCTGTCACTCTTTAAGTAAGTATCAACATTTGACTTTTTATTGTGCCCCCTTTCATGCACCTTTCTACCGGCCCAACTTTGCCCAAAAATATAATTGAAATGGGTATGATATTAAGTAAAACTGGGAATATCACTAAAACATCTAAGTCTGTTTCTCCCATTTCTGGGTTTCAAATTGCATCCATTAATGTTCCAAATACTTATTGCACATACTCCAACACTGTTGTTGACTCTATTCTTTATACACAGGCTATACCTGTATCAACATGTGTGGTTTTATACATTGTTTGTAAGGTACACTGTGTCAGATACTTGCTATTTTTGCTTCTTGACACTATATCCTCCATTATGTATTTTTTGCTGCATACATCACCTTAAGTGCATTCTTTGATATCACATAGTGCTGGCAATTATATGCAACACCTCGCACTGAAACCTGATGTTATGTGCAAACAAACTAAGTGAAAATATGTTTAATTACCTATGTTAAGATCCCTTTCCACTTTAACAGCCTGACCTTTAACATGCTGTATGTGTGAGAGAACAACACAGAATCAAAGAAAGAGATTCTGAGCTTCGTCCCTGCTAAAGCATTGCTACAGATTGCTCCCACATAGAATCACACAGCCAGGCAGTGCACTACTTTTCAGTGACCTAGTTCCCTTCATAACACGGAGCATCCATGGGCACAGGGCTACACACACACAGAGAGAAAAGGAGCAGGGATGTATGCAGGAAAACTATAACAAAGGAAGGTGATGCAAATCAATAAAAATGCAAAAAATGACAGAATAATATTGATTAAGAGGTTGAAGATGGTATAAGAGAAAAGAGAGAACGGTCACTACTGGTGCTGGGGAGATTGAGGACGAGGGAGAGAAGCAGTGTGATGGAGAGGAAGAGAGAGGCAGCGGGGGAGGGGAAGAGGCACGTGGTAACCGGCACAGTCTCCACCATCCCTGTGCAGCATTCGTGTTAGTGATGCACGGCAGCCATTTTGATCTGCAGCCCTCTTTGTCTGCTGATATAGAGGGCTCAGGGAAGTCTTATATGTGAACAGTTACATTTACTGCCTGCCTGTCAAGGACACAGAGAGTGTGAGCTATTTCTTGATAAAATATAAAGGAATGGAAGACCACAGATCTCTGGCTCAGAGAGACAGAGATAGATCTACATTAGTTATATAACAAGTGACAAGGGGATGTCAGAAATCAGGACAGAGGCTGAATGTCTTTGAATGGAAACACTTAATGACAAAGGAAGACTGACCTACAATGTTTTCACATCTAGCTGTCCACCAAGTCTGTAAAATAATGATTTGAATCAGCATATAGACTGCTATTAAGAGTTGCACAGCGACAGACTCGATTTGCTACCTCCTGTCCTATTTGCTTCTCCACCTGTGAGGAGGCTCATATATAACATTAGAGGAGCACACATGTAACATTATGTGCTGTATATGAAAGCTGTGTGTTGTGTTTTAAAGGTGATGGTGTGGTGGACTGGACACACAAATAACCATGTTGTTATAATGATGCCTGTGGTGAGGAAACTAAATTTAGTGAAAATGAAAGGCCACGTGATGTATGAGTAATGCTTGCATGAAAAGGATAGTCTGTCTGCAGTTATGTGTGTTCAGTTTTGTCCAGTATCAGAGGGAGCATTGGATGTGTGCCTGGTCTGGTGTGCTCTGGGTTGTTAATGTGTTTTAGCAGTAAAGTCTGCAGGATGTTCAGGGTGTGTGCACGTGAGAATAAAAGTTTACAAACTACAAAGCAGAGACGTAGGTTAATTGTGTTAACCCCCATATCCGCAGGAAGTAGTCTGTCATCATTATCAGCCCACATCTGTGTCTGCTTTACCTGCTTCAACTGTGTTTAAATCATTATGTCTCATTTTCTCAGGTTTGTTAATGGTGTAGGTTTTTACTGAGCACCATAAATTCTTTTGGCCAGTGTCTCCATAGGGGTCAAAGCTCACAGAAACGTCTTTTCAAGCCGCTAAATGGTTCCGCCTGTTTTATGCCCCGTACCCCTTCAGCGTGTTGTTGTTTTATCTTTCTCTTGTTTAAGAAGTCTATACCGTGGATCAGTTTTATTCTTACACAAAGCTCCCAGACATCAGTTTGCTAAACTTGTTACTGACCACAAAACTATAATGACATGCAGAAGCTCCTGGTTCCCACAGGCCCAAGCTCTTGTTTAAGTGTCTGGTGAGCAGCTGTGTGCCCATGTGTGTGTGTGCCGGTGGGGCTCACACACTGTGCACCGTGTGTGTTTGGGGATGTGGTTAATGTTTGTACTATAACCCCTCATTGTATTTTTGTTTACAAGCTATCCCAGATATATGAGGTACTTAATTCTCACAGAGCAGACTGCACGTGAACACAGGAACATGATATCAACAGAAAGTAATATGTATGTACATAGTTCCAGTGCAGAATACTCTCTGCACATGATGGCCGTTGCTTCTTGTTCCTCTGAGATTGTTGTTTTGTTGTGCTGTACAGAAGGGCACATTTAAACTCATACAGGATAGGGCCAAGCAGTTAGAGGGCATCCTTAAACTTACACTTAACACAAGCAACCTCTCCAGCAGGCATCCACACTGCTTAAGTGTCACAAAGCTTTCCTGTAGCTGACTCTGACTTTGTCTTTCACTGTGGAATGGGAGCAAGTAAAAAGTAAATTTTCTCTTAGAAGGACGTTAAAATACGCCTGTACAGGCATTATTAGTGAAGAACGTATTTTGCATGTGACAGTCGTTAATACATTGCTTGGTCATGTACAGATGGAAAGTGTATTGATTGTTATGGTGCAGATATTAATTTGACTGTTCCTCAGGTGCATTCGACTGATGGTAGGATAAGAACTGATCTGTGCACAGTGTTCATTTATAAGGAAATGTAAGCGATTACAAGCAAGGTCATGCTTATTATAATTAACTGTACCTTTATTTGCATGAAGTTGGGTAAACCAGACGTGTGTGTGTGTGTGTGTGCTTGAGAACATACATAAGATGTTGCGTTTAGATCTGTGTTGATGTCACAGAGGTGGAAGTGTGGAGTTCTGCACTGGCTGATTCTCTGGGAAGGATTAGGGATGACCTAGAACTGTGTAATATGGGGCAATGACAAAGTTGTATCAAGCACAGGGAGACTCCATATCCACACAGCCGTCACTAAAACATATTCTCAAAGGTCAAATGTTGACATCAGTGTCAGACATGATTGTATCTGTGTGTTTGATTCTCCTAATCATTGATTAGGAGAATCAAACACACACATGTTCTAATGTGTGCCTTCTAGGAGAGTACATATGTAAATGTATGTGAATTATAATTATTACGATATTGTAGTTACATTATATGACTTCCACATAGTTATCATGGATTATGATTATGATTCAGATTCAGGTTTATTGACTCAGACCACATACAACAAATCAAAACAAAACAATAGCACAAAGGTGAACAGCCAGAATGAATTAACACAAAACACATTATTTAATGACGGGCAAAACATTACTCAGAAAGGCACCGAGTCTACATATTGTTGTTGGTTTATATGTCTGTAACAGCAGTACAACTTTAAACATTTATTTATTATATTTATTATTATTATTATTATTATTATTATTATTATTATTATTATTATTATTATTATTATTATTGCATCCCAACTGACCATTTAGAATAAGTCAAAAAATATTTGTTTTGCTAACTGCCATTTAGTCAATCGCTGTAGTGAAAATTGTGTCAATTTGCAGCTGAAACTGGATTGCCACCGTTCAGCAGTCATTCTTGGTCTTCCTTTTTCCTCCTGATCTCATTTTCTGCATCCCTCCCCTCCCCCTCTCCAGCTGCACCACTCTGCTGCAGAGAGAGAAAGAGAAAGGGAGATGGAGATTGCTCAGTGTAGGACATTTTGTGCTGTCTATAAAAAGAAATGATACACCATACGGTGTCATTTCATCCCTGTGTAGGTCGCCATGTTCATGGCAAGAAGAAATATATTTTCAGCCATTTATCAAGAGACTCTTTATTACCCAGCAGTCCATGAACATGTGCTTTGTTTGAACAACATGTCATCAAAGTACAAATGTGTGTGTGTGTGTCTGAGCATCATTTCTCTTCCTTTCCTCTGTCATCTTCTTTATCCCCCATGTTGTTTTTGTGGCTCTTTTTTGCCACCATTGCCAGCTCACAGGAAGCAGGGTGGGATGCGAGCAAGGGAGATGGGATGTGTTACCATAGCAACAAGCTGACTCACTGGCAGGGCTGTACCACTTTTCATTGAGCCACAGGGGGGTCAGCAGCAGATGCAGCCTCTGAGCTGTGATGGCTCCATGCATTTGTTGATACTGGGAGGACGGGAGACACCCCTGTTTTGGGCAAATAGGTGCAGCATCCTCAGACCTGGGGTGACTGATGATGGAGAAAAGGGAGGAGGAGAGGGTGATCATGGCTGCTTTTGATATTTGTTCTGATTGATGCTGCCCTGTTTGGTTTGCCTTCCTCTGTTTCAGCAAATCCATGTCCATGATGAGTTATTGAGTAGTATATAGGCTTAGTTAGAGCAATGTCTTATTAAATTCCTTATTTCTCTTACTGTACATGAAAAGAACAACAGCCCTTTGTTGTCCTTTTTTCATTTCCTTGTTGCTTGTTTTCCTGGTTGACCTGTGTATTTGGGATGTGTGTGTCTTTTGGACAAACACTGTAATCTTGTTATTACCTAAATGTGTTCATGTACATAAACAATAGGTATATTACATACAGTCAGGGTGTCATTTAAACTATAGCACAAGTCTAATAAAAAAGCAGATGCTGCTTTGCTTTGTCTAAGAAGCTTAGATTTGCTCTCACAAAGACACTCACACACACACATCAGCTGACAAACACAGGGTCACAGAGCAAAGACTCATTAATAAGGCATGGATTTGTCTCAGGGCATCGCCTCGAGGCCCCCTGCTGTTGCTATGAGGGAAGTGGTTTTGTGCAGCAGTGCAGTGCAGTATTTTGGTTGTGATTCATACATTGGTGGTTTTCACTTCCCTCAGCAATGATTGTGTTAGTGTTTTGGATTAGGCTGAAGTGGTACCAAAGTACCAAAGTATGTTTATGCTTCTGTTTGAAGGGCAAGTTGATTATTGTACCCAGGTTCTGTTATGTAGCATAAACACATCACCAACTATTTATACTGTTGAAAATTAATCACAAAACCATGACTTTATTTTTGGTAAAACAGCAGCAATGACCTGTAACTCTGTCATTCTCTATCCACTGAGGTAAAACTACACCGCTGTCTTTCTCAACAATATTATTTATTTTTGTTTCATCATAATTATCACCCCTCTTACAGAAATGCTGAAGCCCCATCCTCTATCTCTGTCTCTCTATCCCATACTAACACACACACACACACACACACATGTTACATGATGATGATTGTTTTTTGTATGTTTGATACTTGACACCCAGATTGAATATTTTTCAAATTATTTCATCACTAAAGGTTATGTCCCATTCCCTGTTCAGTGTTGTTTGAACATACAGCTCTAATTGTTATATTATTATTATTATTATTATTATTATTATTATTATTATTATTATTATTATTATTATTCTATAAGATGTATCATACATTTGTATTTGAATGCTTTCTGTTGAACAATAAGCCACAAGAGTTTTCCTAGTCTTTATATTTTGTTATGGGATGTGCTGATGGTAGCTCAATCATTCATTAACATTATTATACTGACTGAAGGCTGACACAGATCAAACACATAATTGTTTCCACATATTTAAACTTTAATCGTTTTTCTGCACACACAGCAGACTATTTTTTGTCCATCCAATCATTTATTATCAAACAAAATAAACCGAAATTACAAACTCTATGAATCACCACATGAATCACAACCCTGTTTGTTGTGAGCCACATGGTAAGTATGCTGGTTGCTGTACTTCCCAAAGCCAGACTCTGAAAGCTGACCACCAGTCTAACTGATATCCGTTCTCTCTTTTTTTTCTCTTTCATGTGTCTCCCTTGTTGCCTGGTGCTCTTCCTCCTTCCTGTTTCTTCCCTGACTCCTGTCAAATCCTGACTCACCAAATAAGGTAAGAAATAGTTTTCATCTATATTGGTCACAGCCATCAAACACACAGAGTGGTACAAACAAGCTTTCATGATGCTACAAATAGCACAGATTACATTCTCTAGATCACCACGCAGTAACACTACAGAATAACAGTTTTACAGTGTCCAAACATGACATACTGGCACTCAGTCAAGCAGTTAATTTGATTTTCCACAAGTGACACATCTGCTCACATACCTCATAAACATCTACCATCACTGATGATTGCATCAATCAGGTGTTGATGGATGTACGTTTGTTGATCATGTGTGACAGTGTGAGTGGCTTGATGCTCGAAATATGATGTGATGTGTTTTATCTGACTGGGGTGTTACACTGAATTACACTCATTATCACATGGACATCATTTACAATCTGTGCCATAGATAAGTGGACAAATCAATTTTAATACTAGTCTCTGGGTATTAAATGCTAAATTAAATTTAACTGTAAACTTTAATCTGAGAATATTTTTGAATTAGCATTTTAGCTCCTTTGTACATACCCTCTCTCAACGTGCACTTAACATTTGAACAGGACAGCGCTCCCTACTAACAGGCTTATGTGGTTTAAGGAAAGTATTAGCAGAGAAAATCAGCTGTTAAAGTAACTCGTGTCTGAATGAAGTTGCAGGGATTATACTGTCCAGCACTGTATCTTGGGTTTTAAGCTGTGTTTTTGTGCTCTGGACCACCATCTACTTTATATAGTCCATCATAAAGCATGGCATTACAGTCATTAAACACAATAATGTAATGCAGTGGGTAAAGAAAGTACAACACAAGTAACAGTACAGAAAAAAATGCAAACCATGTGCAAACATAGCATGTTAAGAGGACATCATATGCCAACCTGCAGTATTCTAAAGTATCAGAGGAAACTGACTCAAACTTAGTCAGGACGAAATCAATTAAAGACCAGCAAAGTGTTGATTCAACTCTATGGTTATTTTTGAGAGTGAGCTGCCCAACTTATTCAAATGTCTTGTTCAAATGTAAAGTACTTTGGCACCTTTATATTATAACATGTTCTTCATACACTCAGTTGTCAGTTTATCAGGCACACCTAGTTAAAACTAATGCAGTCTAATACAACAGTCCTGCAATTAATCCTTCCTGCATGAAGGTTATAATGTTCCTATTTGTTGAAACTGTTTTCGAGAAGTTTTGATTTAACTTTATGATCATTTTGTGGAGGATGTAGTATGTGGTGCATCACAAACTGCCACCTCCAAAATGACCTCAGAGTTAAATCAACACCTCTTTAAAATAGTTTACAACATAAAACTGAACAGTATAATTTTCCTAGGATTCATTGCAGGACTATTGTATTAAACTGCATTCATTTTAGCTATGTGTTTAGCTACATCCCAGGACCACAGGAAAGGCAGTGTTTTGGGACAAAAGCACTGGCAGAGTAAGTATGATCTTGTAGTTTTACTACAAGCTGCTGCCATCCCAATGTACCTAATCAACTTGCAACTGAGTGTATATGTAACTGAGGTAGACAAACACTACAAGAACTTTTTTTATATAATGCAGACCAACACCAACGTCACACACTACAGCTTTAAAACATACCATACAACTGATTTAACACAAACATCTAACTTAGTAGTCTAAGGGCGGCAGTGGCTCAGGAGGTGGAGTGATTGTCCACTAACCGGAAGGTTGGTGGTTCGATCCCCGGCCCCTGCAGTCTACAGGTCGTGTCCTTGGGCAAGATACTGAGCCCCAAACATAGCCGAGGTTGTGTATGTGAATGCTTACTGCTCCTGATGAGCAGGTGGCCTCTGTCACTTGTGTATGGTGTGAATAGGTGGATGTTGACTTGTATTGTAAAAGTGCTTGCTAAGACTCAAAACATTATATAACTATTGCCCATTTACCATTTAAAAACAACTAAACATTCTGTATATTGGGTAGTATTTGTATATGGTCTCTTGTATTACATTACACTGATTAGCACGGTCACCTCACAACAAGTGGTGTAAATGTGTGTTAGCAATGTGATACTGGTGACCTGTCCAATGCATACGCTGTCCTCCTGTCCTGTGTATGGTGGGATAGTGGGTATAAATGAATGGATAGATGGGTAGAGATAAATATCAGTAAACTTTGGTTAAAAAATACACTTGTCTATACAACTTCAGAACTCTGTACTGTAGCTCACACCCGACAGTGAACACATGCAATATGAGGCTTATATGACATTTAAAGTGTGAATGAAATGCATGTGTTCTTCCAAATGTTCACATCAGAATTACATGTGTGTGTTTCTTGATGTCTACAAATATCAGCCCATGAAATTACTATAGCATCAAAATATTCAACACAATAATAATGTGTATTTATCTATTTATTTATTTATTTATTTAGTTAGTTAGTTAGTTATTTTAATTAATTCATTAATTATCTCTGAATTTTGCCTTTCCTCGCTAATAAAGTACCAGAATTATAATGTTAGCATGTTAATAATATATTTATATGTATCCAAACGTGATTATTTTAAATGTGACAATATATTCTTGAGCTAATTATTTTTACTTTCGTATTCACCGTTAATATTGTATTGTCCTGTGTTTGTAGGCAGCGGTAAAAAATAATTAGGTGTTGGATGTGTTCTGGCCGATCCACTCTATTTATCTCTGCATTCTGTAAGAAAAGTAGTAAGGGAGTCAGTGTGTTGTTTTCCTGGCTGCCTGCTGTCTGTGTGAGGCTGTGCGCCTCTCCAGCAGCATGCAGCAGCAGCAGTTGGCCGCCTGTGTGGCGCTGTCCACTCGTGTGGTGCTGAAATCTGCTCAGGCACTCTCCCCCTCCCTCTCGTTGTTTCTCACGCTGCCTCTCTACATCTCCCTCTGTCGCCCACCCCCATTTACAGCAGATGAATATTGCCAATACGTATTTATTGAGTGTATTTTTCACATTAATTCACATATGTTGTAATATATAATTTTACAATTAGCACCACTGAATTTACGCTTTTGGAGCTTTATTATTATTATTTTATATGTCAGCGTATAATGCCTGCCAGTGGAGGGATATTGCATAATTATGGTGCATGTTTTTTAGAATGATTTTGTGGTTAGTGGTGACCAAGCATCTATGAGGGACGTAAGTATAACACTGGCTAATCTGTCCATAAAATGTATAGTTGGTCGGCGAAATTGTGGTAAATAATTTCTCTCTTCTCTCTGTGTATGAGAGAGAGAGAGAGAGAGAGAGAGAGAGAGAGAGAGAGAGAGAGAGAGAGAGAATTTGTTATATAATACTGTTTTATTACTGTATTTAATGTGTGAAATTCATTAATTGTTTTTATACTTGTGCTTTGGCAACACATGTTAAATTACATGAGGCAGAGAGAGAGAGAGAGAGAGAGAGAGAGAGATAGGACGCCTCCCTACACCATCTGTGCTCCCCCTCCCTTTTCATTTGCTCTACAGACCTCCATACGGGTATTTTACGCTGGCTGCTGACAGAATTAGCTCTCTGAGCCTTGCAGAGAGCTGTGCAGACATAATGACGTATGCAGGCTGCATTGGCTTTCTCTGGCCACAGGAAGGCAACGAAGAGCCTTGTTAGCCACAAAGGCATGTGCATGCATGCAGGTACATACAGACAAGAGGATAGATGATGGATTAACACAAGGCATTATATGAGTGATCATATAATGATCAGTTATTTATAGAACACTGCACTTAGTCATATATTTTACAGCCTTTATCAATAATTAATGTACTATATAGTTTTCATATTTAGATTAGTCTTCAAATACACATTTTAAAACCGTTGTATGTGATGGGGGAGACTGTTTAATGGGTGGTCTAATTATATTTAATATGATAGAGTCGCAATAACCAGGATGATCTTTCTATGGATCATACTTTTACGTCACTGTTCTGTAGACGCTTACTGATGCCACCATTGGTGGAAATAGGTTTACTGTCCACCAATGAAATCCAGAGCTGTACAAAGAGATCTACTCCGTCTCACCGAGTAGCTTCAGCGTCGCAACCATTACAATGTTCTGCACAGGAGGGGAGGGATGCATATGCAGACACAAAGCATGACTGTCGAGGACGCAGCTACATTGGATCATATACCTTCTATACTTAATCAGTTAAGAAGTTGGGATTGGAGTGCGAAGATATGGGATTTATGGAACGAGGAATAATGTGGAACAAATTGCCTGCATGGCAGGTGTTTTTGTGGTGGCATCATTTCTTTCTCTTGTGGAGTACAATAGACGGACAGACTCGCTACAGCATCCCGGAGGAGCTGAAACAGGGCTCTGTGGTAGGAAATCTAGCCAAAGATTTGGGTTTGGTTGTATCTGAACTGTACCGACGTAAATTGCGGATAACCTCGGAAGCTGGTAAGCAGTATTTTAGTGTGGACTTGGGGAAGGGAGAACTGGTGGTGATTGATAGGATAGATAGGGAGGAACTGTGTGGACAAAGACCGTCATGTCTGTTGCCTTTGGAACTAGTCATAGATAACCCCCTGCAGCTGCATAGAGTCGAAATTGAAATACAGGATACAAACGATAATGCTCCTAGTTTCCTTACGAAAGAGAAAGTGTTACAAATTGCAGAGCTGGTCAATCCAGGCGCGCGATTTCCTTTAGAAAGTGCACAGGATCCAGATGTCGGCTCTAATTCTGTACGCTCTTATCTTATAAGCAAAAATGATAATTTCAAATTGACTGTTAAAAACCACAAGGACGGTAGAAAAATCCCCGAGCTGATCCTCGAAAAACCTCTTGATCGAGAAAAGCTGCCTGTACACAATCTTATCCTCACCGCTGTAGATGGTGGAGATCCGGTGCGCACAGGGACATCTGAAATTACAGTTATAGTACTTGACAACAATGATAATTCGCCGCAATTTGAGAGACAGGTATATGAGGCTAATGTCAGCGAAAAGGCAACACCTGGAACTGAAATATTGCATGTTAAAGCTACAGATGCAGACGAAGGACTAAATGGAGAAATCGAATACTACTTTGCAGAGCAAACTACAGATCTGATTTTATCATTATTTGACATTGAACCTTCTACTGGAGCTATTGTTGTCAAAGGAACATTAGACCATGAAACGAACCCTTTACATAGATTTGACATAACTGCTAAAGACAAAGGTAATCCTGAGATGGATGGGCATTGTGGCGTCGAAATTAAAATAGTTGACATTAACGACAATATTCCTGAAATAATTGTGACGTCTTTAACAACACCTGTTCCAGAAGACTCTGCAACTGGGACAGTTATTGCATTGATAAGTGCAAAAGACCCAGACTCAGGTGACAACGGTAAGATTACTTTAAGCGTGTCTTCCAAATCCCCCTTCAAGTTAAATCCTTCAGTCTCTAACCATTACTCGTTAGTGACGAATGGGCCACTTGACCGTGAAATAAATAGCCAATATAGTGTCAAGATAAGAGCTACTGATTCTGGGAAGCCCCCACTATCGAGTGAAAAAATAATACATGTTGAATTGTTAGATGTAAATGACAACCCACCAGTTTTCTCCCAACCTTCTTATGTCGTTTATGTAAAAGAGAACCATGCTCCTGGGAAAGTTTTGTGCTCAGTCTCAGCAACAGATCCTGATTCGGGTGACAACGCGAAGATCTCCTACTCCATCTTGGACTCTAAAGTGCAGGACGTCTCTGTCTCATCGTATGTTTACATAAACTCAGATAACGGCAGCATCTACAGCATGCACTCGTTTGACTATGAGAAACTGAAGGTGTTTCAGATTCAGGTTCA
>JAOVVB010117769.1:0-12595 GCA_028570985.1 Heterobranchus longifilis
CATTGTCCACATCCAGCAGTTTCACCAGAAAGTAGCAGCTAAGCTAGCATTAGCATGAACAAGCTACATGGTGTGTAGATTAGCTCAGCATGAGCAAAACAGCCTTAATTAAATAAACCAAAATGCAGTGAAAGGCTGAATAAATGTCCCGTTCAGTCAGAAATAACTGGCTTTACTGACGCACACAACTGACACCTCTTGGATGCAGTAAAGTCCACTTTGCACTCTGTTTCTCCAACGTGCCCATCGTTATTAATATTAATTATTGACTGCACAGCTCCATGTGCTCAATGGCACAGTTGCACATTTATATATGTGTATATAGCCTCTGTGTGTGTGTGTGTGTGTGTGTGTGTGTGTGTGTGTGTGTGTATATGTTAAATGTGTTTTTGGGTGTAGTTACTCTTTAAATGGGGGGAGGGGGGAACAGAGGCAAAGAAGATGAAGCCAAAACAGACTGCAAGGAATACACAAAGATGTATACTGTACACACTTAAGAGACAAAAGCAAAAGTCTCATGTTTTAAATGGGGAATTAACTTTCTTCAGCTATCAAAAACACAAAACTGCAGGTGCCTCAACGTCAACCCCCCTCAGGACGGAGAACGTTTGAAAAACCAGAGCTTCAGTCCGTGAGCCAGATCGAGGTCTACTTTGAGGTACTACAGCCTCACATTCTCCCTCTCTGTTGCCCCGTCTCTCTCTCTCTCTCTTTCGGCTGAAGGGACATCTGGAGCGCATTAAGGCACTAAGGACATTGGATCTCCCCAGAGCGCCTGACTGGATGGGTGGCCCACTGTAGCCCCCTTTCAGCAGCAGGGCCTGGCCCTACCTGATTGATAGAGGGAGCCCCACACGCACACTTAACACTCACACACACACACACACACTGACAAATCCCACACAGTTGACATACAGCATGGATCATTGAAACATTGGCGGTGCTGCTAACGTGGATTAGTATGGACACATGTACTTCCACCTTTCACTGTGTTTAGTTTGGCCTATCAATCATGCACTGGGCACATGATACACTTTATGTGCTGTACATTCCTGCAATGTCACCTCATATATTACAAGTGAATGTAGCGTGTTGAAGTGCATTGCAATACAAGTCAATACTCAATAAACACAAACTGGCTTGCTTTTAATGTAAGTAACAACTCAGGACATATGGAAGTAATGGGGGGGACATGAATACAACTCTGAACTTCATTGACAATGTGCAATTTCCACAATGCCTGCAGATTTTCAAAGCATTCCCCAACACCCCATTCACACAAATAAAGATTGGAATCAAAGCCCATCTTGTTTTCAGGATTGTACTTTTTCATTAAAGCACGGGATAGACGTTTCCATAAGATTTTTCCCAGCAGATGCTCCCCATGCGATGAGAAAACACAAACTTTTTTCAAAAGGAGGAAAGTTCAAAGAACCTCCTCATTTCCAGTAAATTGCTTTGCCTGATTTGCCATTTCAAATAAATTGCAGTGTTGGCCAAAATTTGCAATTCACAGGAAGTCGTCCCCTCCGCCACACAGAAGAAGTTAATCCATATTTCACGTTTGAATATAAGATGGAAGCGGAAAAAAAGGGAAGGAAAGGGAAGATAGGTAACTCTTTGCCAGGAGATGAGGAGCGGGAGGGGAGGAGGAGGGGGGGGGGGAGAAGCTGTGGGAGTGGAGAAAAGACGAGAGAATGGGAAGAAACAGGCGCCATTTAGAGTAAATGGCATCCAAAAACCCTCTCCAATTATCTTTGCCTACCATGCCAGTGAGACTGACTTAATTAAAAGGACTTGAGAGGGAGGGGAGAGAGGAAGGAACTGCCAGTGATTGAGGGGGCAGGCAGGCGACGTATCTGCACCGAAACACAAAGCTCAGGCATCGCGCAGGCTGTCCACCACTCTCCCTTTTCAATTCCCGACTTCAAAAGAGAATAAAGAAATAATAATAAAAAAGAGAGGGGGCTCTCACCATTTGCAGCCATGTAATTGCGCTATTTAAATCCTACATTTTCATCATTGTTAGAATATGCGTTGAGGGGAAAGAGGAATGTATAAAAATGGATAATAAAACTGCTTTTTTTTGTTCTTGTCTGACTCCCCCCCCCTCCATAATCCTTCTGCCTTTTTCTGAGGAAAACCTCTGACAGTGACCTTTTCGCATGAGGTCTGTTTCTATGG
Source organism: Heterobranchus longifilis (assembly GCA_028570985.1). Taxonomy (NCBI): domain Eukaryota; kingdom Metazoa; phylum Chordata; class Actinopteri; order Siluriformes; family Clariidae; genus Heterobranchus; species Heterobranchus longifilis. Next base: position 2,185 of record JAOVVB010117769.1, read on the forward strand.
AAACAACGTCCAGCCCCTCTATGTTTGGTGTTTTCTTGTCATCGGGTGGCCAAAACGGGCCCACTTGTGACTATGGGAGGAAGAAAGCATCACATTTAAAGATGTGTCTGTGTGTCTTCATGTGCATCTAACAATACAAGAACATCTACTGCTGTAAAGATATGAAATCACACACAACATTATGCATTTTTGACAGTTTTGTTTTTGACTTATGCACCAGCCCTCAAAGCATCAAGACATCACCTGACATGCAATCTGATGGTGCATCTTAGAACCAAACATTAAGTATCATTAAAACATGATTTGTTCTATACAAATCTTAAATCATTAACCTGTGGCTTATAGGTTACTGTATATCATAATATAGCATAAGTTTTGTCTTTTCCTGGTTTTAAAGACTGCATTACAGTAAAGTTATGCAATTTTCTGAACTAACCAGACTGTTCTAGCTGTTCTATTATTTGCTTTTACCCACTTAGTCATTATATCCAAATTACTTGATGATGATTATTTATCAAAAATGTCATTGTGTAAATAAATATTTTGTGAAAGCACCAATAGTCAACCCTGCAATATTGTCGCACTATCGATATTGAGGTAGGCTATTTAGTCAAAACTATTTCATTTTCTCCTTAATTTCAACAGTATCCACAAGAAAAAAACTTAAATTACATTGTTAAAATGTTCACATTGCATGTAACACTCATGTTAAAGGTGCTCTGTGGAGGATTCAGAAAATCCTTGTTTTTAATGACACCAGTGGCCGTTAAGTGAATCGCAGTCAGCATCATTTTACTCGCACTCAGTAGGCACGAGCATATACAGGCCACAACCTGTAGACAGCACAACGGTGATAGCAGACTGCCGCCGCCGCAAAATGTATATAACGTAAACACAGCATGTGTGTTACTTCGGTAAGGCATATGCTACTATTGGAAATACAGCATGTGTGGACTCCGTGCTGTGTGCCCGTAGTTTGTTGACATTTGCGAACATTAGCTACTGTTGCTCGCTGAGCCTGTTTCTGTGCCCACAGCCTGTTATAGGCAGCAGAGAAAGTTGGGGATAGTCTCATTGTTTAGGTTAAATTACAATCCCTTCACCCAAGGACAATAAAAAATTATTAATACATGTAAAAAGTTACACATAGCTCCTTTAAGGTGTTGTGTACTACTGGTGTTCCTTTTATCGAAAAATGTGTTACTTTGTATTTTTTTGAAAACGTGTCACAAGGCTTTTAGTTTGAAAGGTCGCTGCAAATCTGAAATATTCATCTGCTGGTCAGTCATCAAATGTGTCCAATGTAGCCACACGGCAGGGTTTACAGTATTTTTCCATTCATGTTATAAAAAACAACAATGACAATCTTATAATAAAGTTCATCAAATATAACAGCATCAAATATCACAGCATTACAAGCATTATCCTGCAATATTATACTACAGGAGGTTGCAATACGTGCAATAAGGTGGTGGTGATGAATGTTATATGAAATATGTGCATACATTTACATCTAAATGTGAGCATAGAGCCAATTTAGTTTTATAACTCGTTGTACTTTTAAGAAAACATGGGAGTAAATTGAAATTCCATTTGCACCAAACTATGTGCTGCCGATGTCAAGTCAAGCTCTTCTCAAGAAACACACACACATTCACACTCACATGCACGCACACACACACATACACACATGCACGCACGCACACACACACACACACACATACACACACACTCCTCTCACACATTGATCAGCCAATCCACAGTAACTGCTCATGTGTCACAGCTAACACCTGTTACTGTGCTTTTGTCTTGTGAGCTTATTGTAATAGACTGTACAGTATTTCTCACTAAACACACCACAAACTCAGGCTGTTTCATCAAATGTGTTTGCACAGAAGGTTGGTGGGCGCTATAATTTGAAGTTTAAGTGTGAGAATACACTGTAGACGATAATTGCCAGGATTGGGCAACCACTGTATCAATATACATTGGCTGGAACGAAGAGGCAAAGGCAGCTTGGATATAAATCAAAGTTAAAAAAAAAAAAAAACTGCAATGATTAAAACTTTGAAATGACCTGTTAGTGCATTTAAGTAAAAGTTAAAGTATTTTTAAGTCATTGCAAAACATGACATGCTAGAGGAACTACTTCTAAAACTTTACATTACTCCTCTGAGACAACAGTGATTTTTAATGTTAATAAAAACAGTTTTCTGCATTTGATTAGTGTGTGAGTGTTAAGGTGAAAGAGTGTGTGCGTGTGTGTGTGTGTGTGTGCGTGCGTGTGTGTGAGAGAGAGAGAGAGAGAGAGACAGAGAGAGGAGGGAGGGCTGAGTTAGCATGACAACCGCTATTTTGATGGGGCCAAAGCCAAGTATCTCCACATATCCACTTTCCCTCTCCCATTCATCCCCTGTCCTCCCTGCTTTTCCATCTCCACAGCCCTCCCTCTCCTCTGCTCTTCTCTTCTCTCCATCCCCCCATCTTCTTTCTCATTCCCGCCATTGCTCCCTCTTCGTCCTCCTCTTTTCACTGATCTCCCTTCTCCCCCTCCTTTCCTCTTTTCCCCTTCCTCGACGTCTCGCCCTGCTCAGGGAGCTTCACATTCCCTTGTGTTGAGCTTAGAAAGTAGTTAGAGAGAAAAGAGAGACAGAAGAATATTAATCATCTCATTGTGGTTTGAATGTGTTTGGGGGGGAAAAAGTTACACTCTTGTGCGTGCACTGCTTTGGCCAATGCTGTTCCACATTGTCTCGAGCAAACAGTTAACGCCAATAGTCTCTGAATTGAGAGAGATACAGATAAAGTGACAATCGACTCTGTACCCTTAACCCCCAGTACTCTGCTTCTCACTGGCCAGATTGTTCTCCCTGCTCGCTCACGCGCACACACGCGCACACACATACACACACACTGTACAGACATACACAAACACACACCACCACCACCACCACAGTCTCAGCTCCAGTTGCCAGGGAGACCGCCATACCAGGGCTCTGACCCAGGAGGTTTGGGACTGTTTTTCAAGCCCCCCCCTCCCCCCTCCCCCCCCAAAAGCAGGAGAGATGGCAGCTGTAGGACAGCTGTTCCTACCAGGCCCGAGTCTTAAACCACAACCATCGTCCCACCATCAGTGCAGCCTGGACAGCATTTTAGGGGACAAAAACACCCTGCAGCCCAAATGATTAGACACATCTGCCTCACTCAGTAGGTTCTTCAGAGAAGTCTGTGGAAAAGAACAGCAGATTCCGTACAGCACAATAAAGACCTGACTGAGTTTACTGTAAATTTCAATTTGCTTTCAGCTGCCTAACAGTTTACAGGCTGCTTTCATTTCTTCTGTGTACACAGTCATGTTGGCAGGAGGCACACTGATGTTGAAAACAAAAGTATTTTATTATTGATATGGAGAGTTGTGGCCCTCAATTTTGATTGAAAAATATTGAGATCAGTATATTAGTAGTATTATTAGTACTATTATTAGTGGTATTAACACATATTTTATTTCTGCATTACTTTGAAGTCCTGATCATGTCCTCAGGCTACTAAAAACTACATTTAGGTTATTGTGTTGATCACAGCAGCTCAGAGGCAGGTGATCATGAACTCTTTATTTCTGAATCAATACCAATAATCAAAATGATTTTGTTTTTTGATGGAAAATAAATATAAATCAACATTATTTATTTATTTTTTAACTTAATGTCATATTTCTAGTCTGTGCTTGTGTGTTTTTTAATCTATGTCATGTAGCCAGCTGTATGATAGATGGTTGGGAGAATATAAAAATGTTGACAGGGTCTCATCCTGTGTGTCAAATGTCATCTAACTTAACTTCAGTAAATGCATACTAGCATTTGCATTATATGGTAATTCAATGGCATTTTGACGGCACACCAACAAAGTAAAACAATTCCACACAAGCCCCAGTGGAATTATTATCATTTATTTTTTTTAGCTAATAGTATCAGACTGCATCATCTTTCTGTCAAATGACAATAGTTTTACCTCTGCTCACTGCCCACAACAGATATAGCCTGTGGATAATTGGCCTAATTTCCACTGTGTGTCCAGATAGGCCGTACAATGCCGCCTTGTTGTTTATATCACTGAATTTCCCTCGATGCAGACTCTGTGATTCCTATTTGCATGTTGTCCCCAAAAGAGATAATTAACTCCCATTTGGCCTCATTGCGAAGAAGTAGCCATGCAGAGCCCTAAACCTTTTTATTGACTAAGGGCTGGTTAAATTAAAGGGGAATTCTGCCATTATGTGATATTAAGATAGGCTTTTGGTTTGCAGAGGCTTATATACTGTTGAACTAACACTAGCAAGTTCAACTTCAATTTAATTTTAATTTCAATTTATTTATTTAAAAGGGACAGTGCATATTAATGAACATTTACATGTAAATATGCCAGATTATAGCCAGAGGCTAATTTACACCTGTAGTCCTGTGGCAGGTTGCATAGACTCCAGGATTAAAAACAAACAAACAAAAAGAGAGCGAGAGAAAAGAAAGGAGAAAAAAAAAAAAGAAATTAGCAAGAATAAACTGTACTATAATTAGCAAAGACACAGATGAACTGTTGGAATCAGGGGTGCTGATACACGTAGGTTCTGTGACACACACACACACCACCATCATCATCATCATCATCATCATCGCCAATGGTGCAAAAAGTCCAAAAATATTTCCTGGTAATGTCACACACAAAACTGTGGCACACGGATACTCTCCCATGCTCCCGCAAACAAACCGGCACATACATAACAGCCAGAGAATGAACCCGAGTCAGGGTTGTGGTAGTACACCCACTTTACAGTATCCATTACCCCACTGACTCTATAGCGCTTGCTTCTCATAGGTGAACACGTCGGTTTATTCAGCGTGTAATAGAATTTGGCAGGCCCCTCATCTGCAGGAGCCAAAAAGGCCATTGGGCTGAAACCAACGGCAGACAAACCGTGTCAGCTTTAAGATGTCGCGGCAAATTAAAGTATAGGGCAACTGATCTTGCAACTGCAGAGTGCACAATGTGACTATATTCCAACGGGGAACAGAGCCATTTCACCAAGATGGATGGCCGCCTTTCAGTGCATTTCAAGGGCAGACAGACAGATCAGTACAGGATCATTACTTCTGCGAAGGGTTGGTTTAGTGGTCTGAATGGAGAACTTTGTTAACGTGACTGCATTTTGTGGAAGAGGTAAAAATGCATATATTGTTTTTGTATAGGATGTAGAGCAGGTGTGCTTCCTCTAATTGCCTCATTGGCTGTGGGTGCTCAGCAGTCAGTATCAAGTGCAAAAAAAAAAAACACCAAAAAGAAGATGTAAATAGCAGTACTCCAAAAAATAAAGATTTGCAAGACTTGACTATTCTGCATCAGGCTGACACGTCAGAGCATTACTATGACTTTGGCCAAAACGCGTCAGCCTGCTGCAGAATAAAATAATGCATATCTGAGTCAAGTCTATTTTTTGGAGTGCCGCTATTTCCATCTTCTTTTTGATTGTTTTTGTATATATTGTACATATTGTATTTCAAACACACACGCATGCACGCACACACACACACACACACACACACGCACACGCACACGCACACGCACACAATGATGCTTGCTTCGGGTTTGTTCTGCTACACATCAAAACTAAATAAAGGATGAATAAATGAAAAGGATTTTCTTGCAGCACGTCACATGGAACCACATTATCAAAAAGAACAGATATAGTCTTAATAATTAGAGCACAATTTATCATCTGGCAACAACAATAACAGATTTAACAGCTCTGAATTATTTTATGACCTACTGGGCTTCTGATGACATTGGCTAGCCTTCAACCCATATGCAGATTTACAGTATTGGTCTCACAATATAATGCTGTGTTCAAGCCATGTACAGTATTCACATCCATCCATGCTTGCACCAGTCTAAGTCTCTCTCTGTCTAAATGAAGTGTGAAATATGTGGGAGGATTTGGACTGGACTGTCCACTCACTTCTGAAATATATAATTTATACATATCTGTTGCTGTTACTTTGCCAAAAATGAAATAGTTGTGTTGAGACAGCTTCCAAGAGCATGGGACACATAAAAATAGCTGCTTTTCATGTTCAACTGGACAGCCAGCGGAATTATGCACACTTATCAGTTTGTCTATTTTCCCACTGTAGTCTTTCAGTAGTATTGTCTTTCTCTATAATAAGCGAGCAGTCCTCTAGAGAAAGAGTAACCTGTTCTTTTTTTCATCAGAGTGCCAGGAAAAGGAGCAGGCTAAGTTAGAATAGTGGTAATTTGGCTCCCCCCCCCCTCCATCTGTTTTGTTTTCCTTCCATCTCCCTCTTTTTGATGAGCTGGGTCTTCAGTCCCCCTTATAAAATCCCATTAGCTCTTAATGAAGTCGGGCTCCTAGCCTCTCGGCCTCACCTCATTTAGCACGATTGTCTGGCGGCCATTAGCATGGAGGCAATTACAGCCACACGACAAGAGTAATTGGAAATGCCGACAGGGACCCTGAGAAATGGGAATAAATAAATATTAAAAAAATATTCAAACTAATAAGCTTCCATTCAGATGACGGGGAGGGAGCCGCATGTGTCTACGTTAAATCAACATAATTACAATTAGGGTTGGTAGGGTAAAGAGCCCGGGTGAGGCAGAAATGGATATGGATGGATTGGAGGGTGATGGTTAAGCATAGAGGTAGCAAGTGTGATGGAGGGAAATGTGGGATCACACAGTGAAGCTAATAATGTAGAGCATAAGCGTGACCCCAGATTCATGCAACGGAGAGGTCAGAGAGAGTACGTCGGCGCGTGCCAGTTTGCCTTCCAATTTTCTTTGATTAAAGTCTGATTTTCCATTCTGTAGCCAAAATAGAACCTAGAATCAGTTCATTACCTCAGAAAATCCTTCAAACAAGGCCAGACTGCAGGCCTTAGAATCTGACACATTTTCCACTAAAAGAGGTGTGATATTAACCTAAGCAGGAGAGGTAAAGGAGTTCCACAATGAGTTCAGCTGTTGCCTCATGTGGAATTCAAAATAGCAGCCACGATTTCATATCTGCTAAGACCATGAGCTAAAATGCTATAAGTTTAGTAGATACCCTAGTTTACCTGCAACAAAAACTACATCTAGCTCAATTCCCAAAGTTATAAATGTACTTGTGATTAATATGAACTTCCAGACGTCTTGATTTAACTAAAATCTCACAGAAGGAGCACATAAAGCCTGGCAGGGCTAAAACCTGCTACTCTAACTCAGGAGGAACAGCAAATGAATTGCTCTCCATGAGCAAGGCTAAATGAGGCCCTAAACACTTTACTGCCTGCATTCCACCAGCATCCAATTTGTAATAACATGCTGTTTGTGAGATGAATTCCTGTGATGAATTGCAGCAGGTTATATTATTGTGTTACCCCCGCCAAGGAGGTTATGTTTTTAGTCCAGTTTGTTTGTCTGTTTGCGTGTGAGTTAGCAGGATATCAGCATCAAACTGAATAGATTCTTAATTCTTGATAAATAATAGATTTAATATATTCTTAATAGATTTGGTGGAAAGTTAGGCAGTGTCAAGGAAGCACTGGAACTGTAAGTTAAAATATTATTTTTTGTCATTGGTCCAACATGCACCCTTATTTACCACACTCAACCAATTTTCTTATAACTGGTTGCTAAATTCATGTGGGCATGGACTATCTGACATAAGCTGCCACAATGCAACATTTAGCCTAATGGCTATAGCACTACAGCAACATTAAAACTAAATGGTCAAAGTCAGTGCTCATTAGTTTGACACACTTGAAATTCTGCACAATTGATCTTTGTACAAACATCCCATGATTTAGGTATTGCCTCAAAATGTTCCTGTTTGGTCATCACTACATTGTGTGCATGTGTATAGACCAAGATGTGATTAAAATGTTCTCTTACAATTGTGCTGCTTCGTCAGAATGTGTGCTCAGAGTGTTTCTATAGTGGATATGAAACAACTAAATAAAGTACAACCTACATAGAAAAATGTCTGAAAAATAATTAATTTTCAATCCAATTCAATTAAATTTTATTTCTAATGTTATATCATAACAAAAGTTTATCATAACAAAAGTTATCTCAGGACACTTAGAGCAGGTCAACACACTCAATGATTTTCAAAGTCCCAACATCACCCATGAGCAAGCGTTAAAACTTTAAAAAAAACTGCCATTTACAGAAAAATAAATGTCTTTTACTTTTGCTAGAAATCTCAAGCAGAGCAGACTCTTGGGCTCCATCTGCATTTGGTGTTGGCAGTAATATAAGCAGTAATAATCCATGGCAGCAAGCGCAGCAACAATAGGGGCTACCATGATCCACATGCAGTGTTACTTCATTTAAAAAAATAACTCAATTACTTTACAATTACTTCTACCAAAAAGTAATGCATTACTGTGATAAGTAATGTTTTAGTTACTTTTTAAATTTCTATTTCTTTTTCACGAGTTTACCTGAATGCACCACGAATTAACAAGGGGTAACTGAACTCACCATTAAGTTCAGTGGTCAGTGCCCGCATACATTTTGTTGTTTGTTTAAATAACTCAGAAGGCAAATGTTGTCACACCGGTGATTTCAGGGATGCAGGAGGATTTTATAGTTCTGTTGTTTCTCCAACAACTAGTTCCCAAAACTGTCCACGTCACCATGATCCAGACAGCACAATGGCGGCGGGCACAGCCACGATTAGATGCCTCCACGGCCCATATGGCACCACAATCCAAGATGTAATCAGATGTGGCATGAGTCAATAAAATATTAAGTTGAAGAAAACCTGAGACCTTCATTTGCAGTAAAAACAATGTAACTGACAGAAATGTAGACTATGACCTATACTTTTCTAAGAAAAAGAAAAAAGGGTTTGACCTGAGAATTGCACTGAACTGCACTTAATGTTTGTCTTCTATGTGCTAACCATGTGAAATATATGCCTAAAAATAATATGACAATGTGTGAAATTGGATTACTTTATTATTAGATCAAACTGGGAACTCACCACTGCCTGAACTAAAAAGACTACTTGAGAAATCTGGGAGGATATGCTGAAACAACAGCAGGCAGCAGGCTTGGTGCCAGATTGCCATGGCATCTCTCCTATCAACCCCTCGATTCCACCCCGCCCCCTCACTCCCACCGCCCACAACCACTGTTGCCCCCTTTCCTGCCTCCTAAGCTGAATGACAGGTGGCAGAAACCCGATCAGCACGGGCCTTCATCAAGGAAGCACTCGCATCTGAAACGGGCACGCTGCCCACTCGCCCACCCGAGGGCCACAGCACAGGGTCTTCTGAGGCTGGACAGGATGTGTGTGTGTGTGTGTGTGCGCGTGTGTGTGTGTGTGCATGTGCATGTGCATGTGTGTGTGTGTGTGTGCATAAATGAGGCAGGGGATGGGGGAGCTGGGCTACAATGGCCACAGAGGCGTGGGAGGGAGAGAGGGGTATAATGCACTTTTTGGCTGAAGAACCAAGCGGCGGAGCTGGCACCGGGTGTCCAGGGCTCAAACGGGAAACGGGAGGCTGTCTCCCACAATAGTCCGTGCGAGCGTCCCAGAGGGTCGTCCACAATAGCAGGGCAAGCGGCTGCTGTCAACAATGACCTCCAAGGCCTCGCTGCTTGAACTGAGATTGTCCCACCCTTCAGCACTTCCCTTTTAGCGCTGCCATACAGCTATATAGGATTATTATTAGGAACATGAATCTGGAACATGTGTACATTTTGTCAGTGAAGTGCTGTCACTTGGATTTGCCTTTGAGCTTTGGCTACTGTGCTATAATATATGGTTGACAGCAGTGAAGGGATATACAGTAAGAGGAGTTTAGAGGATATGTTTTGAAGGAAATCATTGCATTTCCAACAGTTTATTGAGTTCAAGCTGCAACAAAATATCCTTAAGCCATGTAAAGGACCATAACATATTTCACAAATATCACCAAAACTGAAAATGAGATGTTACAAATATCTTAACCAGCAACCACTGACATACTCATCAGCACCTCATCTTTACGATGCAAAGACATCTCGATGTACTCGACAACTACTTCCTGCCCTTATACACCAAATCAGATTTGAAAACCTATTGGCTATCACAAGTGCAGCAGAGCATCTTGGCGCGAAATTGGAAATCCACAGAGTAACACAGGCCTGTCCTTGTGCAACCCACTGTCCCTGTTCTTCATGAAAAAGTTTATTTGTCTAAAATAGCTCTACAAGCAATCACCCCATGGGCTGGAGTGATTGTAAGTGGAAGGGGGTGGGCGATGTAGGAGGGGGGGGTCTCCAACCAGGAGGAGATTTAATTAGTGAAATCTCATTAAGTCTAACAAAATTAAGCGTAAAACAATCCTTGGTGGGGAATCGTGCT
>JAOVVB010117780.1:0-12594 GCA_028570985.1 Heterobranchus longifilis
GAGGAGGGGAGAGGAGAGGAGAGGAGAGGAGAGGAGAGGAGGTCCCTTTATTGCAAACCATATCACTGTCACATCATCACTTGATAAGACAACCAAATCATAATCTATCTAACAAAAACATTTAAATTTGCAAACAAAACTTTTGGATTCACATTTTAATCACAACTTTAAATTTTACTTGCAATAAAACATTTTTTGATCGCAGTGTCGGAAGTTTTGCTGAAACAGAAAAAACTCCATAATCCAACACATGAGCTATTTGTGACTTTTGTTTACACGTCCTGGCTTGCCTTTTATTTGGTAGTATAAACTAAATCCTGCTAAATATAAAAAGTGCAACAAAGCAAAAACAAAAGTATGATCACACTTTTAGACATTCTCTCAATGACTAAGGAAGTGGAGGAGGACCGGAACAAACTCTTCATTGGTCATATTGTATAATGACTTGTGTTGTCACTGAGAGTTTCAAAAAGAAGGAACTGAGAGACAGACCAGATTTCTGCAATTATTACTGCAATCTTTTGTTTACCCCATTGACTGACTAAACAGCTTTTGTGTTGTAGCGGTGGAGGTTTTGTACTATAACTGTTGTGTGACTATGCATAAATAGTTTTATAGTTTAATGTCAAACTGACTACATGTCGGTCAAAGTGCAGCGTGTGGCTGAGTGCGGCAGGAAATGACATATAGTGAAGCATGGGGAAGCATGTTCAGTAAGTGCTGCAGGAAACTGCTGTGACTGTGGTCCTGCCTTCAGTGTGACCATTAACCACTGATGGTGCTCTGACAGTTCACAGACCAACTCACACAGCAGCAGCACCGAGACATGCATGTGGCTACATGAGTCTTAACATGCTGTTTCTCCCAAAACACAAGTGAATACGTCTGTCAGTGTCAGAAAGTGAAATTGTCTTCACTCCAGCTGTATAATTAACACACAATGTCTAGTACAAAAAAATGAACTTACAACTTATATTTTCGCTGTAAGTGGTATTTAATTTATTTTTTTATTTTTTTTATTTGGCTACATTCAGACAGCCATCAGTGATATAGAGTGTTTTGTCAGTAACATGGGTCCTCAGCTCTGCAGTAAACAGAAAAGACATTTCCTGGTATCCCGTTCCCATCCAATCAGGACAGAGGATTCCAGAAATGTGTTTTCTGTTTACTGCAGAGCGGAGGGACTGGGAGACCCACGTTACTGACCAAACACTCTGTATCAGTGATGGCTGTCGGAATGTAAAGCTATTTAACACTTATTTTAACAAAGTGTAAAACTCATGTTTCCTTGCGTTGGACAAATAATTTGTGGACTGTGTATTTCTTATCTTGGTAAGAGTGCTCTCAACCACTCCTAAATTATCTCTTACCTAAGAGTAATTAGAGTTAATATTTGTGTCCTTATACCGATTCTTGTCTATGTGGACATAAATAAATTGTTAAAATTTGTGTGTGTGCATGTGTGTGTGTGTGCGTGTCTCACCAGTAGCAGGGCCTCCAGCTGGTTAATGTAGATCTCCTCACTGGCCAAGAAACCTGACAGCACCAGTTTCTTCATCTCCAGTCCTTTCTCTGTGTCTCCCTGCAGGATAAAACAGACCTGACTGTAATAACGTATTACACATGTAGTTATACATCACGCACGCACGCATGGGATAAACTACTTGTATCAGGATTAATTTCTATTAACAAACGGCACATCACAGTACTGACTCAAGCTCATTTCCTGCGTGATGCCACTGCAGTTACCACATCAGGTAAACATGAGATTAATACACACACATCCAAAGTGTGTAGGAATGCAGCAGCTGTTTATTAGGGAATCTATCATCTAAAAACAACACGTAAATGGCCTGCTTCCTCTGTAGGAAAGTCTTACTCCCAGTACTTCCAGGCAAGCGTTGTATTTTGACTTCAATACTAGGGAAGTCACCTCCCTAATCGACGTGTCTGAGAAACATCGAAGAGCGAGAGCAAAACAAGACGCACTAATGCTTTTATCTCTATGCTGAGGAAAACATTATTTTGAGTAAGACTTCTCAATAGTTCAAAGGAGAAAAGGTGAGAGATATAGCTGTAAGCAGTGAGCTCCAAAGGTTAAACTGGGGTGGAATGTCTTGCTGTTGATATTCTACGCTATCCCATTATCCCAGCATGCATTGGGCAGAAAGCAGTGAAACATACTAGATAGGATGAGACTCACTTTCACACCTTCAGGCATTTTATCGACTTGCATGTGTGTAATTCATCTATTTTGGGGTGTAACTATAGACCATAAACCTCACATGGTTTATAGAAAGTCAAAAGTGTCCAAAAGTATTGCAGTTCTAAACAAAGCACAGTGTATACTGGATTATAAAGTACTTCAAATGCTCACTTATTTTAGTTGTATATAAATATAAATTCACACTACAGAAGAGAGCAAAACAAATTAAATTAAATAATGTGGAGTCAAGGGTAATAAAACTAAAGGATTTTGTTGAATTCAAACCTTTGTTAATTATGTTTGAAGCCAAAAACAGATTGTTGCCTGAATATGTACAGAAGTTGTTTGTGTTAAACCAGATGATCACAGAAGGAAATTTCATTCATAAAACTCAGTTTGCACGTACTACATTAAAGCAGACGTGTGTTTCAGTGAGTCGAGTCAAACTGGAATTTTCTGGCAAATAATTTCAAATATTGTTTGACTATTATTCAGTTTAAGGGAATGTATAGAGACCAAATAACTGGACGATATGAACTTAATGGGGGATATTTATGCCATTGATAAAATATACTACATACTATGTGATGGTGTGAAGATGATAATGAATGCTCTATATATATATATATATATATATTCATAACAATGTCATATTAAAGCCTGCCGCATGATTCACACTATACTGTAAATGGCAAAACTCCACAGTGGTGTTAATATAATCTAAACAAGTCAGGTCAGGCCTCTTTATTTATAAAGCATATTAAAAATGTGTTGACCAAAACAATCAAAATGTGTGAAAGCTACACAAGCAATCCACATTTAAATATTCCTCCCTAAGAAAACTGCATATAGCCTCACAGTAAATCAACAGCTGCAGACATGTCTGTGCACACAGACAGGAGGCAATAAAGTGCAGAACTGTAGTTAAAGTGACGTTGAAGTGTCATATGTACTTTAAGGGAGGCCAAAGAACAGCCATGAGAGCAGAAAGGAAGATTAATTATTAACACAGCCTGATCCTTACAATGATATCAGCACACCAGCCCTGCCTGATAAGACATGACCTCATTGTTTTAACCCAATCACGACTAACATCCACCTTCTGACACTGACGTTCTTCCTCAAGACCTGAGGTAAACTGTATAACCAAGTACAGTATGTGAACAGTATATACTTTACATTTCTTAATTACAGGATCATGAAGAATTAGTTCACTGGAGAACAACAGAGATTTAGCAGAAACTATTACTTCACGCTATTTTAAAGGGATAGTTCGGATGTGGGGTTGTATGAGGTGATTATCTGTAGTCGGTGTATTATCTACAGGAGATGGAGGTCGGCACGCCTCTAGTTTGAAGAAGCAGACAGGAGTCCTGACACAGAAGCAAAACAATGTACTGCTGTGGAATGGGGCCACACAGCAAAACTTATTTTTGCCACCTAAAAAAAAATCTATATCAGTTTATGTGTATGCTATATTTTGAATATTTTCGTGGCTTTACCTTGCCATCAGACAGCCCTTTCCTTTGGTACTACATTTTCTCAACCATAGAACTTCCACATTCCTACACATAAACACAACTCTGCGGCGTAATACAGTGCTGTTTGGGTCAGACTTTCCGCGGTTTATGGAATAAACCAATACAAGAAAATAAAAATGAGTGATTATGACAGTGACGACAAAATGCCGTTCACTGTGGAGATTTGATGAATCAGAGTATATAAGAAGAACTTCTGCAGAGGGAGACTGAGCGGGTGTAGAAATATGGATGTTCTATGGTTGAGAAAGTGTAGTGCCAAAGGAAAGGGCTGTCTGATGGCAAAGTAGCAGTGAAAATATAGTGAAAATATTCTAAATACAGCATACACTTAAACTGATATTGATTTGTTTTAGGTGGCTAAAATACATTTTGCTGTCCACAGTAGTACATTACTTAGTTTTCGTGCCAGGACTCCTGTCTGCTTCTCCAAACTGGGGGAATACTGACCATCATCTGCTAATACACTGATTATGATTATATAAGTACCTCATACAATCATACTTCAAACAATCTGAACTATCCCTTTAATATGTTTTTCAATGAAAAGGAGAATAATGACTTTTTACATCATTATCCCTCCAATATCCCAAATCATATCACATTTGCTATATCAGTCAAAATAATCGCAGAGAATGACAGATATTATACAATATAGATACAAAATTGTTCAGCCCCAATTCAGTTAAGTGGGATGAAGTAATAGTTTTTGCTAAATCTCTGTTGTTCTCCAATGATATGTTCTCCATAAGATATTTACAGTACCTGAAAAATACACAACATATAGTACATTCATCAAACTTTCAGAGAAATATTTGTGTCAACTCATGTTTTGATGAATGAAAGTCACATATTCAAATTCTTAACAGTTGCATGTGCACCTGTTCATCAACATACATGCATCTCTGTACTTGTGACGACAGTGTTGATGCTTAATCTCCCTGTGGTTGGTTCTCTTAAGTAACGGTGACAATCTAAAGCGAATCAGAAGAACTGATTTCGACAGATCATGTCTCTTTTAATTAAATCGTTCAAAGTTTTCAATGAGGGACGTCCTTCATCTATGAAGCTGCGTTCACATCATGATTTCAGTATGTTTATGAAGGATTCCAACAGCACTATTGAGCAGGGTTTGAGTCTGTTTTAATGCTGGTATTCCTTGAAAGAAACGGAAAGAAAATCTTCTTTCTGACTAAAACTCAAAACAAAAGTAGAATTAGAAATGAGTCATACGCTTCTTTAGGCCCTTAGATGCTTCCTTGATATGCAAGTACTGCTGCAGCTCACTATTTATTTTAAGCATCACAAACCATATGCATGGCCAGACTGTCCAGACATCTCCAGACAACGTTTTATTAAATGTCATTGTGTTTTTATTGACATGACATCCCACAGCTACTTCTAACAAGATTTCTTAGCTGTTCTGAGGTCTGAGATGCCAGACCCTGGCCCGACCCTTGACTAAACAAATGTTGTTGTAAAAGTAAACATAAGTGTTGGTAACTGTTAGAAAAATTCTCTCAAATACAGTGACAAAAAGGCTGAGATCAGATTCAGTTCAACCCAAGCGCTTTAATCTTATATAAGAGGAGCACAATTCACACATCAGTCTGTACAGATGCTCGAAAAATGCTCAGAGGGCAGTCCTCTGTTACAAGCTTTTATATGTTGTAGAATAAGCAAATGGGTGGGTGTGTCTCTTTCGTCTCGCAGAGCCTCGGCCCCCCCAGGTACATGTCTCCTCCCTTACAATGGAATACAGGAAGGGGCAACATTTACATTCATGTTTATGAATAGAGGAACCGATTCCACGATGAGTAAATCAGTTCTGTCTTTAGCAGAGTAGCAGAGTCAATCATGCCTGGTGATTAATCAGTTGTCTTAGCAGAGTCAATCATGTCTAATGATTAATCAGTTCTGTCTAAGCAGAGTCAATCATGCCCAATGATTTAATAAAACACAGATACATAGTTTAAGGTATATTTTTTCTATCAGTTACATTCAAGTGTTAATGTAACAGCTTTTGTTTTGTCTATTATTTTTGTTGTCTATTCATCCATTTAGAGTTCAATTAAAAGTCCAGCTAACTATGACTGTTCAATGTTTTCAGATGCCTGCTACAGAATGGATGACTCTAACCTGCTTTAAGGAAAGTAATGTAATTTAAGATGTGTTTCTGTTTGTGACTCAGCCTTGAGTGTTAAATAGCTTTAGCTGAAGGAAGTTCCAGGGACTCAAGGCTGCAGGTACCAGTGGATTTATCCTTGAACAATATTCTGGCCTGAGAGGACATTTATCAATGTCTACTCTTTCTCCCTTTTCTGCTCTTTGGGCTTACGGGAAGTATGTACTGTTGTCTGTGCTTTGGTCTCTATCCATTTGTATATTTGTTTGGAGATTCATCCATCTTGTGTACATTTTCAGGTTTGGAGCAGAGATTTCAAACGATCAATCCAAAGGATAAAATAAAATATCCCTTACCTGTAGTGGTATCTAATCACGCAGATAGTTTTAAATGTGTTTTGTCTGGTTGTGGATATATTGTTTTTTGTGATTTCTGCCTCCACCATGAATGGAATCTTTGCAGCAATCACAGCAATGAAAATATATATATTTTTAAAAATTGACAGCAACATCTTCCAGAAGCAATGCTTCGGTTACTCTGGATAATCAACACCGTGAACAGTTTTTTAGGGACTACTTTCTTTAGAAGAAACAGTCCCCATGAAATCTGTTAATATGTTACTTAGTCATTTTGGTGATGCAGCCCTTTAAAGGGACAGTTCACCCCAAAAGTACACATTTTCCCTCTTACCTGTAGTGCTATTTATCAGTCTAGATTCTTGAGATGCCCAGTGTTGGAGATATAGACCGTGAACTGTCCCTTTAAGCTGACAGACCACACAACAAAATATCACAGGAGAGAATAATATGTGGAGTGAAACTGAATGGTAAAAACAGAGCTGATTAAAATATAATTGAACTGATTCATTTACTATTAAATAGTAACTTTTTATTAATACAGATATGAATGGTTTGATTAAAAATGTATTTATTTTGATGCAGGCAGCAGCAGTTTTTAAAAAATAAAAGGAGCCTTGATTTATAAACCTTTGTATAATTTGCAATTAAGCACTGATGTTCACTGATGCTCCCATTGAGTCATGTCATCTCTGTCAAAGTCCAGCTTTAAAAGTATAAGGATGTGTCTGCATGGCTTATGCATTGGCCAGTGATATATGTAAACTAGAGATCATCCTGTGATGGGATCACACCAGCATTGACACTCAATCATGCCAGGGGCATAAAGTGTGTGTGGGGGGGTCTACATCCTAGCCCCCTACTTCCAGTGCCCCATCTTCGAAATTGGCCTTGATTTTGATCTCAACACACCTGTAAAGTTTTGTGACTGCGGTTGTGGTGACAAAATCTGTCCACAGACAAACAGGCAGACAGACAGACAGACTTATAACCCCTGGTAAAGTACTCAATGTGGTAGTTCTGCGGGAGTTTCTGCTACAGTAGTACATTTTGCCATAGTACATTCTGTCATGATGACACACACTCACACACACAGACGCACAATGTGAAAACAATACCAGTGTCGTGTTGTCGTGGCTGGTAATAAATGCCCATCAGTGCTTACTGAATGACAAACCATAGTAACAGCAAAATATCTCAACAGCTATTGGATATATTGCTATGGAATTTGCTACACATTATAGGTCCTTAGAGGATGACCTCTAATAACTTTGGTGATCCACTGACATTTCCTCTAGTGGCATCAGCAGGTCATGGTTTTTACTAATTCAGTGAAATATCTCACCTGAGGGATTGGCACAGAACTTACAGACATGCATGGTTCCCAGACAATGTATCCTACTGTCCCAAATGTGTCAGAATGATAAGCATGTTATTTGTGCATTAAATCGTGTGATAACATTCAAAGCGGGTGAATAGTTGGCTTGTAGTCAACCTGCCTGATCATCTGATCTGCTTGCGTTTGTTGCTCCATACTGTGGCGAGTGTGATCAGATCTAATAGAAATGATGGCCGAGATGACAAAAACACAACCAAAGTAGCTTTGGAAAGGAATCTTCCTTTAGGTCTGGATTAAAAGAGGTTCTATCAACAGTGAGTGAGTGTTCTGTAGACAAGAAGCTGACTTCACCAGTGTCACATCTTTTGCCTCTCTCAACTCTTTGGCCTCTGTTAGGCATGGTACATATGCTGTCTGCACTCCACAAGATTCCAGGGGGGTGCCACTCAGGTTTTTCAAACAGTTATCTCTCGGTGTTGTTTGGAGCTACAGAGGACAAGAGAAGTCCAAATACTTTGTGTTCACTTCTTCTGGTTTATTGGCGCCTTTCCTCTTTTTTCTGCTGGTGTGAGTCTCAGCCCCGACACTTCAGGAAGCCTTCAGCTGTTGGTGCTCAGCAGCAGTGTGTAGGGCAGCAGCTATGTTGGTCACACATGGCTGTGTTCGCTTGATGGGGTTTTATTGCCTCGGAAATGCCACGGAACGTGTCACAGCTAACCTTTTCGGTAAATGTATGTGTGTGTGTGTGTGTGTGTGTGTGTGTGTGTGTACACATGCATTTCCAAGCAGCTTCCCGCAAAACAACAAGCTTTCTTTACAGCTTCCCTCGGGGAATTGAAGTCACACAGAGAGTAACGAAGGCTGCTTTAGTTTCTGATGGTGAACTCTGGTCCCGCATCCAGGTCTACAAGAACGTCTTTTGCGTTTCATTAGCGATTTATTATCAAACTGTTTATTCTCGGAAAATGGAGGCATTTGAAGACTTTTTTTCACGTTGCACATCTTTATTTTCTCGTGACATTTTTTTTAATCTGCAGCCAAATATACACTCTCTCATCTTTGAATGTTTTTTTTTTATCCATTTTGATTTGAAAATCAACAATTGAGGCCATTATGACAAACACATATAAAAGTGAATCAAAGTGAAAACTGAATGCAATTGTTAAGAGGGGTCAAGAGGGGCCACTATGACAGACACACACACACACACACACACACACACACACACAGTAAAAAACAGGAATTTTGTTATTTCTTCTTGTATATGCTCCCAAGGCTGTTTGAGGTTGTTTGCAGTGGTGATGGATATGGAAATAGCAGAGTAGGTTTGTTTAAAGAGCAAATAGAAAGCTTTGAGTGGCTCTCCTCTGTGGATTTTCCTTGAGAAATGTTCTCTGCACATGTGTGTTTGTTTTGTCCTTCGGGACTGCATTGTACAGGCGCACGCCAACGCCATTATCCCACCTCTCAACATGTGAAATAGTGTTAACACTGATTTCCGAGGAGTGTATGCAGAGTTATAATGTGAGTAACCTTTCTTGTAATTTTTCACTTGTGGAGATTGCTGATTTTGTCATCTGCCCCATCACAGTATCTTCATGTCACAGAGCCATTAACCAAAGAAAACAAATGAACCCTCCTCACACTAAGAAACAAGTTGTGGCAACCCAGTCTCACATCAGAATATGTTTTAGCTATGTTGGTCCACAGCGCAAAACATATTAGTTTCACAATAACGCCTCTAAAAGTGTGAGATAGCAAAATTTTTTAGGTCTGTTTTCTATTGGCCTGCATACATGTCATGTGACTGCCAAGTGTCTTTCAGTGAAAACAGAGAACATGGAGGACACTTATTTTATTGTCAGTGAGAAATGCAATATGTTAAGATAGTTTCAGCATTAAAATGCATTTTCTAGCGGGTGCACTTTCTAAGTGTGCATTTTATTTTCATAATCTTCATTCAGTGATTGTATATGATCTTTGTTAGTTATTAAGACGATTATTTCAGGTCTCAGCAGAAAATTGTTGTAATTCAGCCATAGCCATGTAGCTTGCATGCTGTTTGAATCATTATCTTTGCCTTGTGTAGCCACATTTCTCAACACAAAAACACCAAAGTTACCTTGATAACTATAATGATACAATGGGTTACTGTTACGGCCACCACTTTTCATTACTTCTTTTTCAATTTTGAGAAATAAAGTTTTTTTTGTCTGTTTTTGTCTGGAAAGTTATATTACCCATGATCCTCAGCGGGAAGTGACTATGGAGATGGAGCTAGTTCATAAAACTGTAATTTATTGCAAACTGATTCAAGATTTTGTGCACACACCCAACATCTTTACTTTCTTAACATAGACCATCTAGATGCAGTGTAATTAAAACCGTTTGACTATACTAGATATTATATATAGTCAGTAGGATATATATATATATATATATATCTTAGAGGTCATATCTATAATGCATTATAAGCACATTGATTAAATGTATAATCATGCATGGCTTATGACAATGTTTATAAAGTATTATAAGTGATGGACATAATGTATTATAAGTTCAGCATTCATAATATTTTATGCCTCCATGCCAAAGTGACAAGTTATAAGTTTCCATGCATGATTATAAACATGTATGAATAGTTTTATAAAGCCTTATAAATGCACAATGTCTTATGAATGAGCTTATAATGCATTGTAGACATGACCTTTAAATAAAGTGGTACCACTAATACATGTTGTGCTTTGGACCAACATCTTCTCCTGGACTGCAACCTTGACGTGGTGGGGAGGTTTGCGTACTCCAGTGACCCTGAGAGCTATGCCGGATGGGGTTTTACACCCCTGGTAGGTTCAACCAAACCGGACAGGTCAAGGGTGAGGAGGCAGACAAATGTAGTCCCTGGTCCTCCAGGTTGGGGGTTGGGCGTGGGGTTAACTACCCCATCCTGTAAAAAAGAGCGACTTATGGAAACTTTGATAAATGAAAACCAAAACACACACCTGGTTGAAGAGGATGCCCCAGCAATGGGGACTATTATGTTTCCCAGCCAAACACGTAAGGGCGCTGGGAAGCCAACACACCTTTGACGCCAAAGAAACCCATCCTTGTGGGGACATGGAACATCCGAACCATGTTCCAGGCTGGCAAGGCTGCCATAATTGCCAAAGAAATGGTGCACTACAATCTCTCAGTCCTGTGCCTGGCAGAAACAAGATGGACACAGTCGGGGAGGTTAAATTGGCCAGCGGGCAATCCATTATCTACTCCAGACACAAAGATCAGGCAGCAAACCATACAGAGGGAGTGGCCATCATGATGACAAAGGAAACTAGAAAGGCTCTCACTGCATGGAAATCCATTGGCTCTCGCCTCATTTCTGCAACTTTCAAAACCAACAACAAAAGAGTGAAGGCCCACATAATCCAGCGCTATGCACCCACCAATGATGCAGATGATGAGGTCAAGGCCAGGTTCTATGACAGCTTGAACCACGTACTTGGTAGTATTGGAGCCAGAGACCTCACTATCCTGATGGGGGACCTCAACACCAAGATTGGAAGTCAAAATGAGAGTTATGAGGCAGTAATGGGAAAACATGGAGTGGGGAAAATGAATGAAAATGGTGAGATGTTTGCTGAGACCTGTGTCAGCAATAACCTAGTGATTGGGGGAAGTGTATTCCCCCATAAAACAATTCACAAAACAACTTGGGTGTCACCAGATCATGTCAGAGAAAACCAAACTGACCACATTTGCATCTGTAAAAAGTTCAGAATGTCCATGGAAGATGTCAGAACAAGAAGAGGAGCAGATGCAGCTTCAGATCACCATCTCCTGGTAGGGAAATTAAAGCTAAGGCTCAAAAGACATCACCGGGCTAAAAGTACAAGAGCAAAATACAACACTGAATACCTCAGCGACGCTCGAGTGGCAAATAAGTTCAAAAATATCCTCGCAAGGAAAAACAAAGAGCTACAGCCGAGGAGGGTGGAAGGATGGTCGGTAAACGAGGAATGGTAACACCTAAAAGCTGCTTGGAGCTCAACCTGTGAGGAGGCCCTAGGGAAAAGGACCCAAAAGCACAAGGAGTGGATAACACCAGTAACCCTCAACATAATCCAACACAGGAGAGAGCTCAAAAAAAAGTGAACAATTCAAGAACAAGAGCTGAAAAGGCCTTGGCCCAAAAGCAGTACAACAGATGCCACAAAGAAGTGCAAAAGAACATCAGGAGGGACAAGAGAACACAGGTGGCAAGGCTAGCAAAGGAGGACTTATATACCATCACAAGGAAACTGTCTGGCACATACTCACATAGCAATAAATCAATTGCAGACAAGAATGGCCAACTGCTTTCAACCCAGGAGGCCAGCTCGACAGATGGGTAGAGCATTTCAAAGAGGTCCTAAACAGGCCCCCACCGGTAGAACAGTCACATATTCCTAAAGCCAGGATACCACTACAGATTAAATGTGACAGACCAACAAAAACAGAAATAAAGGCTGCAATCAAGCAGCTGAAAACTGGCAAGGCTGCTGGCCCTGACAATATCAACAAACATGCTCTATGGCTTCTTTGGGAGAATTTGGGAAGAGGAAAAGACACCTGCAGAATGGGCAGAGGGACACACTGCGAAACTGCCAAAGAAAGGTGACTAAGAAAATGCAACAACTACCGAGGGATCACCCTACTCTCTGTGCCCAGTAAAATCTTCAACCGGGTCATCCTCAACCGTCTCCAGGAAGCTGTAGACCAGAGGCTCCGGGACCAGCAAGCAGGATTCAGGAAAGATCGCTCATGCACAGACCACATAGCAACACTATGCATTATCATTGAACAGTCTATTGAATGGAACATGTCCCTGTACATCAACTTCATTGACTTTGAGAAAGCGTTTGACAGCTTAGACAGGACAACATTATGTCACCTAATGGACCACTATGGAATTCCCACCAAGATCATAAACTTAATCAAGAACTCATATGATGGAACCTCATGCAAAGTCATGCATGCAGGCCAGCTCTCCA
>JAOVVB010117806.1:0-12594 GCA_028570985.1 Heterobranchus longifilis
ACAGTATGTATGTATGTATGTATATATGTGTGTGTGTGTGTGTGTGTGTGTATACATACACAAATTAGATAGAAATAAATGGTAACACTTTATTTGAAGGGGGTGTGCATAAGACTGAGTCTTTATGAATGTTGTCATTAAGTGTCACTCGGTCAATTATGTCCTTTTTAATGTAAGGTTGACATTGTTTGGGATGTCTTTGTTATGAAAACTTGACCTTAACATTAACCAACAACAACAACGTGGACGAGTCATTAGATGTAAATTGTTCCTCTGCAGTTGAGGTCAGGTGAATTATCATGACACTGTTATAAAATCATCTGACAGTGTAATAGCACATAATGGTATCTTGTTGACTACTCCAAATTGTTCCACTGTAGTCGAGGTGAAGGAAAATATTAATGGCACAGTTACAACGGTTTCATGACAGCCAGTGTCATCACCGAGCACATTATGACAGTTTAATGTAATGTTAACACATAAAGCCAAATAATTTCTTTAAGCTTGATAATTAGGCCTGTTATGACATATTTATGACAGGTTATGTTGTTTTCTTAAGTTGTCATAACAAAGACATCCCATACAATGTCAATCTTGCATTAAAAATGACATAACTGACCGAATGACACTTAATGACAACAATCATAAACATTCATAAAGACTCATTCATGTTCATGACAGGTGTCATATAAAACATATATTCTATCTATAAACTATACACACACACACACACACACACACACACACACACACACCAGCATTGGACTAGATCTTAGAAATGTATCTGCTTTGATCTAGACATACAATACTTAAAGGTTCAATGACAATTTAGAATTAACAATATAACTTTATATTAGGTTTCTAAACCAGTTTTTAAATATCTAGACTTTTTTTTTACTGTTTTGAGGCATTGCTGACTAAAACAAATATCCTTTAGAATATGAACACTTTGTACAAAAACCATCATAAACATAAAAACACCTCGTGAAATATATTGGAAATTGCGCAACAGTGTCCTTGAGGTCCTACTTTAACTTGGCCGACATACTTTTAGTTTAACTCAACCTGTTTAATAAGTAAATGATGCTTGATTAATGATTAATAGAGACCTGATACAGATCTCAGTAAACACCGCATGCAAGGATCTGCCGCCAGTGTAATCTCGTTCCAGCTCATGTGCTTTTTAAAATGTCTTTACGCGTATTTATCTTCCTTTTTCGTTCCAGGACCTCGTGGAGCTTTTCAACTTCCACAACTACGACAACCTGAGGCACTTTGCCAAGAAGCACGACCCTCGCAGAGAAGGAGGGGACCAGCGGGTAAGGACACACAGCAACATGTTGTGAGGAACAATCCATCCAAAACACAGACCCACAACACCTTCTCTCCGCTGAGGTTACTGGCGTTCAGTTAACGGCTGTTAGCGGCTGTTTAGTAGCTGACGTCTTGATCTGTGCAGATAATACACCTCAAACAAAAACAAACATTTCAGATAAAGAGCAAAAGAGGATAACCCTCGTCCCCGTTCTTCCTCTATCTTTGTGTTCGCTGTCTCTTTGAATTCTTGTGGAGACCGCTGCAGGTGTTTTCAGACATACTGAGCATTTCTTTCTAGTTTGGTCACTGGATATTGTTCAGTTTGCTGTGCGCTGGGTACGCAACGATCACAAGCGGCTAAATTACCTTCATTTTGTTATGATAAAAGCCAGACTTTGTGTCAACCTTTACGATAGATCCACAGAGGCCCGCACTGACGAAAAACTAGAGCCAAAGTCAGCCTGCTTTAGTACCTGACATTCTTAGAGCAAGATCCTGAGACCTGTCCAGTTTAGCCAGTAAATAATTAAACTAACTGGTTTTGGCTCTGCTATGTGTCTACACCTGGCATTAACATGCGTCCTTGGGTGATCCGATCACAAGTGCACGGCTCTAAATACATCACACCTGGCACTGGAATGCGTCTCTACGTGCGTCTTAAGTAACCACCTGTGATCGGATCTCACTTCCCCGCTCTGTATGCATATAAACACGTACATTATTGACATTTGCAAAGACCAAATGCATTGTTTTTAACCAGCGGGAGGCAGCAGTAGTGATATCCGACATATTCTTGAAGTCGCCCGAAAGACCGGTGATGCAAATTACGCAAATTCGCTCATTTGCGAGTCAAAAAATCTGAATTTCCACGGCGAGCGACTTGAGTAATCCCCACGGATTAAGCGCGTCAAAACAAAACATTCTAGCGTCCAAACTCGGGCAAGTCAAGCGAGTAGATTATTTTAAACCAGACGCGTATAAAATAATCGACTCGCCGCAGAACTTCCGATTTTTCAACTCAAGCGAATTCCCCCCCGACCAGAGCTCGCGTCTAAGCGCAATCTTTACATTGACTTTAAATGTAATTCATTCATGTGAATTCATTTATTTGTCTGGTGTGTCCACGACATTAGATCTGTCCACTTGTGATCGGATCACCCAAGACCCATGTTTCCAGGTCTGAACAGTTGCCAAAAGATGTTATCGCAAACTACATGCCACTTACACACTACACAAACACACACGCACAACACAGAAGGAGCGAGACTAATTTGTTATTCGTGTCAATTGAAACAGCAGCTCTCCTTCGGACCCATGGATTACGAGAGCCTCCAGCAAGAGCTAGCTCTGAAAGCCCCTCTTTGGAAAAAGGTGTCCCCCACTGAGTCGCACCAGGACAGCTCCACCACTGTAGTCTATAGGATGGACAATGTCGCCGAGTGAAATAAAATTTTAAAAAAGAAAAGAAAATTGGAGTACCCCACACCCCCACCTCGACTGATCTGTCTCCCCACCTCTCGCAACATCACCACCACCTTTTCCTCACCCTCCAATATTTATACATAAATTATCTATAGAGGATTATTTATTGCTTGTGGACGGACTGGGGAAGCTTCTTCTGTTTTTTTTTTTTTATTTGTGATGGAAAAATGGGATGAGATACTGCTTGTTAATTCCAAATGAACTCTGAGCCTCCCGCCTCCGCCTGCGTGTTGCCTTAGTGTGTGTGTAGGATCTGCTGTACGGCGTACAGGTCGTTTCATATCACCCCCTTTATCGCGATGTGTTTTTGACGGGATCCTCTTCAAAAATGTCGGCTAAGGGTTGATTTGAAATTCAGTTTTTTTTTATGATAACCAAAGAATGTGTTTGCATGTGTGGAGCTTCAGTGCAGCCGGCGTTTAGACCAAATATACAGTCAGACTACTTTTCTAGTGATGGTTGCTTACTGTAGCTCACACCGAGGCCTAACACTAACACATGAATACAGATGCTGGACGTACCGTAGTACACAATGAAAATAGCAGTGTAACGGAATGAGTTTTTTGGATTACGGATGGAAAGTTTTGGGTCAAAGGAGAATATTGTTAACATATCAGTTAGCTGTGAATGCCTGGGCTGGAGTGCAGCAGTGTTATGGCTAATATAGTTTCTCTCTCTTCATTTTTTTTTAATGTGAATTCTGAAGGAGTTTTTAATAACGCAGGTATTTTTGCTTTTCCGAGCTTAACATGCTGGACTTTGAAAGGAAAAAAAGCAATCAACCCAAAAACTGAAAGCTTATCTGATCGCAGTAGAATCAAGGAGCTGATTTACAAACGGTTAGCCTCGGATCTTCTTCGGTCATTTAATGTTAAAGTACAACATTCCTCTGCACAATATACATGCACCTGCAGCATCTTTCTGCAGGTGGTTAAAGCTCTGAAAGACATTATACTTGCCTACAGCATTTTTGAAATGAGATTAGTTACAGTGCGTTCACACCGAGTGTGTTGCACGTGAATTACACGGCGTGATTGCACGCAAAGTCAATGGAAAGACGCAAATAGTCGTGAAGATATTGTATTCCTTGTACGTTTTTAACGCACTTGGTGAATATAGTAGATTCTGACACTGAAAAATTGGAAATATAGAGAAGAAGATCATCTGCGTAAAGAGGAACTCTTTGTTTTTGCATTAATTTAATTAATGTCTTCAGATCTGCAGCATTTCGGCGCAATTTTGAGCCGTTTATTGCAATTAAAAAGCTTAATCTGTACCTCAAGTAGCGCTGGAACCGGCAGTCATCCCGACGTAACCTGAAGAAAGTAGTGAAATTCACCGAGCTGTGTGTTCCTACGGGTGATGTTTTTAATCCAGACGTATCTGGGACTTCCACAAGCAGCAAATAGTCGTTATTTCTGCCAGCTCTTCTCTGGCGCGAGTAACGCAAATAAACACATAATTATCCCGATATGATCCTGCGATCAAACACATGCGTTTAACGCGATGCGACGCGAAATATCGGTCTGAACGCACTGTTGGAAACCCCCCCCTTTGGAGTCACTTTATATGCAAAAACCGTTGCAGGAGATTTTTTTACTGCACATTTGTGTATGCGCTCTAATTACTTTTTAACAGTAAAGACCAATTTGAATGAAATCATTTGTGCCTCCCTCCATAACTTAAAAAAAAATATAATAGAATACAAAATAGACTTGACAACTGAGAAACAACGTGGCTATTGTGCCAACTTAAACAGAGATGGCTTATTGAAAAGAGAAACTGCAGTAAAAAGGGATTTTAACCTGTCGGTATTTGTGCCTGGACCACAGCTGGGGCTGATTTTTCTGATGATAATGTGGAAAAGAGGTTTGTTTAGGAGAGAGGTGAGATGACTAAAACAACAAGCTGTTTTCAAGGCTCCACGTGGAGACTCTTAACTTGTTTGTCCTCATTCACCTGACTGGCTGCATCATTCTGAGCTGCTGTTGACTTTAGGTGCTGTGTGCGTGTGTGCGTGTGTGTGTACAACCTTTATCTTCTGTGCTGTGAGCAGGTGACTGTAGAGTTTATCTGGGCTGCATTCCAAAACCATCACTGTTTTCACACTGCGCACAAAAATATGTTGGAACATAATGCCTTAGTCTAGAAATTAAGCTGCTTTCTACAGAAACCGAGTATTGCGGATTTAAAACTAGAAGGGCCCTCAGAGATCGCAGACCTCCGCCAAGGCTATGCCTTATCTTGCAATGTTAACGAAAGTAAAAAATCTGACCCGTTCTTTCCGATACCTGAACCAATGCGTTGATTTTAAAAAAAAAAGGTTATACATTAGAAAAGTAATGCCATAGAACCCCTCTTAGTCGATTAGTCGACCAATCAGTCGTTCTGGTCTTAGTCGACTAACATGTATTAGTCATTTTTTATGCTTTTTTCGTGCTGAATGACTTATTTCCAAGAAACCTATGAGAACATCTCTGGCAAACACGATTTAAAGTGGTGTTTTTGCATGATTCTTTTTGCATAAATTCAGTTTTACAGATCTGTCGATTAAATCAACTTGTCGATTAGTCGTGTTATGTCGAGTTCAGACGACATGATTTTTCCACTCGCCGAACATCCCTGGACATCCCTGACAAAAGCCCCAGATCAGAGGCAAATCGGCGCTCGATCCCGTGAGTTTTGATCGTTACGTGCGAACTGTTCAAAGATCCGAGCGTGACCAAGACACTCGCCGATGCGTCGCGTACTCCCGACGGATATCTAGCATGCTAAATATCTGGAGCTGTCTGCGAGTCCAGATCATGTTGTATGAAAGAAGTTGTGACTGGCAGTGAGAGCAGCGACGAGCTACAACCAATCAGAGCGCAGGACACGAGGTGGGGCGGTTTTCTTTTCTCCACGTCCTTTTTTTTTTCTTCTTTGTTTTTTCGCTGCAAATCAGCGCACAAACTACTTGGACTGCAAGTTTCTTGCGGACATCCATTTTTAGAAAAGAACAACAGCATTCCTGTCTCGCATGTCTTCGTGACAAGACGTAGTTTGGGAGAGCAGACAGACTTGTCGGAGACGCGTCCTGGTGACAGGTCTTGTAATGTGTGACCCCGTCGCCGATCAGACAGACAGAAAGTCGTGTAGTGTGTGAGTGCCATTACATGGCAAAAGAGACGTCTTAAATCCGTGGATAATTTTTTTGGAGTGCCACAACCCCCGCAAAATGACTAGTTTCACTATCAGGACTAGATCTGTTTCGTTTCAGAACATTTCGAAAGTCTAGAAGAGCCACAAGATTTAATTATTTAATCCTCATTCAAGTTAGCCGGAGCGCTAAACAGGATGTAGCCGGAAGTCTCTACTGCGCCTGCTCTGTGGGCGCAGAAACGGTGCCGATCATCCGGGGGGTTTTCGAGGCGGCAGTTGAGCTTTTTTGGCTTCATGCGCCTCGAACGCTGTATCCAGGTTTTGTGGAAAAGGGGCAAAGGAAGTGCAAACGGAGCAACAGCACTAAAGCCAAAGTTCACTGAGGCGTAAGTACAAGACGTTTCCAAAAGGATGGAAGAAACAACAGGACAAAAACTAGCGGTGACTACCCTAACTTCAAAACTATATATCACAACACCTACATTTGCTCTTTTACTTTATAAAAAAGGATTGTCTCACAGACCCCCCGCTACTTTTTCTAAATACTTCCTTAAAAAGACTCGTGGTGCACACAAAGCCATGTAAATTAGCCCCGTAAAACGGCGTGATGGATAATTTGGCAGGCTTGTGAACATGACAGCGCAGGTGCTCACAAAACAAAGCAATGTCCGCACAAAAGCTACGAGTCCTCCTGCATCCGTCGGCCCCGGTCAGTCTGTGGACCCCCGGAGCTTCTGCGTCATCCCGAGGAGTGGTAATCCTCGAGCCCGCGGAGCTCCAGCGTGGACGTGGACTCGGTTCCAACTGGGTCAAGGTTCAATAGCACCAACACGGTCACTTTAAAATTCTGCTTCGTCAGTGCTCAAACTGGATCAGAAAAGGGTCGGGAGGCGAGGCGAGTTAGAAATCTCAAATTACAATGCAAAGTATAAAAAGCTGTAGCAAAATAAATCTATAAATAGCAAGTTGTTTGGGTATTTCTAGCGGTAATAAAATCTTTTGACGTAAGGTCAGTGCAAACACTATTTTTTTTTTTTCTTGTACTCGTGGAAAGACGAACAATAAGTTCCCAAGAGTACGTTTAGAAAAAGATGGGGAATGAAGACGACAATGACGATGTCAATCAGTGTTAAATAAGAGTCTGGAAGGTTTGCTCGTCACAAAGACAGTTGTGGTTGGTTGTCTGAAGTTAAGCAAAGAGGGGAGGGGGGGGGCGGGGGGGGGAGGGGTGAGTCCATCTGTGGTTTTTCTTAGTCATAGTACTGGTTGTAGCCATCAAACTCCGCCTCACTCCCGTTGTTATAGGTCTCGGTGGGGTTGCTGCAGTACTTGTTGTCGTAGACCTGGCGGGGCAGGCCGTAGGTGGTCATGCCCTGCTGGGACGCCACTTTGTTGGTGCCCATCTGCAGAGAGATGGTGGTGGTGTCACAGTTCTCCAGCTCCAGCTTCTTGTCAAAGATGTGCCTCCTAGTTCCCGGGGCCGTCATGCCAGCCTGGGGCGACAGAGAGCAAGATGGAGGGTTTTTGAAAAAACACAAACAATTCTACAGGTAAAAGTGTTAATGTATTCATTTTAGCCAACTATTTCATGTGCTTACTTTTAGCTAAATATTTCAAGTGTTTACTTTTAGCTAACTATTTTTTAGCTAACTATTTCAAGTGTTTACTTTTAGCTAACTATTTTTAGCTAACTATTTCAAGTGTTTACTTTTAGCTATTTCAAGTGTTTACTTTTAGCTATTTCAAGTGTTTACTTTTAGCTAACTATTTTTTAGCTAACTATTTCAAGTGTTTACTTTTAGCTATTTCAAGTGTTTATTCCGTTTAGGTAGCTATTTCAAGTGTTTACTTTTAGCTATTTCAAGTGTTTACTTTTAGCTAACTATTTTTAGCTAACTATTTCAAGTGTTTACTTTTAGATAACTATTTTTAGCTAACTATTTCAAGTGTTTACTTTTAGCTATTTCAAGTGTTTATTCCGTTTAGCTAACTATTTCAAGAGTTTACTTTTAGCTAACTATTTTTAGCTAACCATATCAAGTGTTTACTTTTAGCTAACTATTTCAAGTTTATGTATTGCTTCTACCTAACTATTCTGACAGTTTATTAATTTTAGCTAACTATTTCAACCAGCTGTTTCGACTTATCTCTGCTTGCCTGCCAACTGTACTTTGCATGCACTCTCAATTGCACCACAGCATGTTTCCAGGTGTTACATTGTTAGTTTGGGTCTTTTCATGGGATTTGTTGACAACAATTAAGTATAGAATAACACCAGCCTTAGTGTGCACTCAGACCAAGAAACATAATCAGGCGATTCGCCGCAGGGTCGTCCGGCGGTGTGGGAGTGTCACTAATGGCCGATTTGTATGACGTCCTGTTTACTCTAACCCCCGATATAGCATGTGTAGACTTTATATAACAGCTTTCACAGCTTCACAGAGAAAGAGAAAAAAATAAAAAAGAGACGAGGGGCCTTGCTTTATTTTGGAGCTTTTTAAATCAGCTGTTACATGAATTCCTGGATAGGTAAGTGCTTGTGTTTCTTTTTTTTTTTTCTTTTTACACATTACATGATTGGTCACCGCAGCGTGACATAGGGTTTCTCCAAAAGTTGAATCTGTTTCAACTTTTCGCCGCAGGCCGTATCCCCATTCAAATGAATGGGAGAACTTGCGTTTTCGCCCGAGCACAAAACATTTTTATGAACATGGCCTTCCCCTTTAAATCAGTTTATCTAATTTTACTGTGAAATACAAGTCTCTCCTCACCTGGCTGGCTCCCTTGTTGGTGCCCATCTGTAGGCTGATCGTAGACTGGTCCAGCGGGTTGTCCATGGCCATCTTGGAATCATACAGATGGCGCCGTGTGCCGTAAGACGTCATGCCTTTTTGGCTGGCAAGCTTATTGGTGCCCATCTAGATACACGGCAAAATGGAGTTAAATAACTGAAAACACACTGTTAGTCTGGGGGACATAGTTGTTACTTTTGGCAATATCTGTACGACTGGAAACAAATTCAGGATCACACCTATGATGGCCAAATTCAAGGGGGTGGGGGGGGGGGGGGGGTACACTGACTATGGACAAGTACCTCATACAACCCTGCGTCAAAACATCTGACCTATCCCTTTAATGTGTTATCATTCTATTCTACATCAATAATCCAACGCAGGGCAGGAGAGAGAAGACTCAAGATATTTGTGTTTCTGCTCAGAAAGTAATAGATTACAGGTTTCTGACCTGCAGGCCGATGATGTTGCGTCCCTCCCTGAGCTTCTCTGGAGCGAAGCGCCGCTGCTGTTTCTCAGCGTACTTCACTCCTAAGTCGTACTTGGAGTGGAAACCTTTGGACTTGGCCTGAGAGAGAGAGAGAGAGAGAGAGGTGGCAGAGACAGAAGGGAAAATGGAGGTAATAGTGCATTTTTCATACCCATATTGTTTTTATTATTGTACGGCTGTTGCCATATTGTAGTCCTGGTCTGTGCAGCACAAAGCACTCACATACTGCAGGTAGGCTGGTGGCTGCAACATCACAATATATACTTATTGCACCTGATTCTCTCATTCAGTGTGTGTGTGTGTGTGTGTGTGTGACCAGACGTCCAGCTGAAGTTGTACCTGGGGAAACGTCCCCGTTTTTAACGGTGCGTTAAACAGACCGCAGAGTAATGAGCGAGCAGCAGAGCCTAGCGGTTAAATTTATGTCTCAAATGTGAGGAAAGTGAGCTAAATATTAAAAATATATCAGCTAGAAAATTGTAACCGGATTTTTACATTTGCTGAGAGATGGTGAGACGAGATGAGATGAACTTTAATGCCCCAAAGGAAATTTGTCTTGTGCAGGCAAGCAATACATTACAATCCATGGACAAGAAAACATACATCAGTCTGCAATCACATAATGCATAACAAGACATATACAGTGTAACACAACGGGACGGTGCAGCGGTGCATAGTGCAGAAAGTGCTGCATAATGCTCGTCTGTCTTGTACATATATACTGTACTAAATCATTGTAGTTTGACCATTTTCTTTATCGTGTGTTCCATAGTTTACCATCGCTTTCTGACACGATTTAAAAAGTTAGTACCCAATTTTATCAGTCGGCCTGCACCATAGTTCATTACAGTACAACAGTTACCATGGTTACCATGGTCAAAATACATGAAACCGGAATTGTCCCACTTTTTTATTTCATACATAATAACATTGGATATTTAATGATATATTGACCACCGAATTGGAAATGTCTCCGGTTTTTATTTCACAAATCTGGTCACCTTGTTATAAAGTCACAATAACGCTCAACACGCTTTGGTATGATTGTTTTGAGCAAGGATAACAGCCACGATTTAATTGGCCATTGACGTTAGTAGTGTTAGGCCAAAGAGGACAGGGTTAGGGTTATATCTAGCCAATCACAGCACAGTAGGGCGGGACTAGGCAAAACAGTGGTGGGAAAAAAAAGAATGCGTAGTCGACTCATCTAATGGTAAATGATGTTACGTTAGCTAACATTGCGGCTATTTCATTAAAATGAAATGACATAACGTAACTAAACACAAGATAAAAGTCACGTCCAATAGATTTTCATCTGCAATGATGGTTGTTAAACAATGAAGACAACAACTCTCATGATTCCACGCTACTTCAAGACATCAACAAAAAGTGTTTGGACCCTAATCTTGTATTTGATTTTTGTTTTTGCAAGTAGTCCTACTCGAATGTGGAAATTACTTAAAATACCCATCCCTCAGCTATATTTATATTTATTTATTTATACTCATACGCAATTTGTTAGTCATTTATTTATAGTGGAAATATATATAATTTATATTCATTTATTTATTGTTTTCCCCCACATTGGTGCTAACCTTGGGTATATTTAAATAAAACAAATGAATAAATACATATATAAACATTGAAATTAAGATTTTGATCAGGTTTTTATATCTTCAAGATATTTTAAAATATACATGTTAAACATTATTTAATGTAGCCTACATTAAATGATGTTTAACATATATTTTAAAATATTTTCATTATGTAGGCACTTGATCTTGACCCCTCTATCTGGGCCCCCTCGTGGCAAAAGGGCCCTCGGCATGTGGCCAGAATGCCTGTGCATAGATCCGGCCCTGGGTATACGTACCCCTGCAGATGCCATGGGTACGGCCCACATCGTTGCCGTAGTTACACTCCAGGCCTTTATGGTGGTCACAGGGCCGTCCTTCGTGGCAGTCCTGGTTGAGCTGAGCGGCACAGACCTTGCAGCAGCCGCAGCCGTCCGGGACCGAGCTGACCCCCGGGGGACAGGATGGGGGCCCCGCCGGACACTCGCACACCACTGGGCAGCCAGCGGTCACCTGCAGGAGGGGGGGACACGGTGCGTGCACTTTAGTTAACCTGAATATTCAGACTTCATACGGCACATTTTCCATGTAAGGAGGAGCCGCGCTGGAACCGAGCAGGACAATAGTTTGACTCATGTTACACGGATCACAGAAATTCCTCAAAGTGTGTGAGGCTTAAACATTCGCTGAATACCCAGCACTGTCCCAAGTCCCACAGGGATATCTGTAACCCTCTGTCGCCTTCCGCTTGGCATTCGCCGGGCGGGCAGGGATGAAAGGTGCGTTCTCTGACCCAAAATCCCCCCCCCCCACACACACACACACACACACACACACACACACACACACCAGAGCCACACCAACAACTCCCAGCGGGGACTGAGATCACAGAGAGCTGCCAGTCTGACTGTCCGCGGTCAGATCACCTATGGGATCCCTTCCACGGTCTAAATCCGCGCCAGGTCCCTGTGTGTCACCGGGGCAACCCGCGTGAAGGATATGACATTACACAACACAGTGACAATAGCTTTCCATTTTTAGCGTTATCGTTGGGTATAACCTGAAACATCCCCGAACCAAAAGTCACATAATATTTATAATGTAGTGTGCAGACCTTACGTGTATTTTTATCTCCTATGGATAATATTACGGGAGTGTAATTTTGGACCTACACAGAGATAGAAGCTTATGTACATTTGTAAAAGAAACCCTATAAACACTCACAAACACCCCTGATAGACCATCAGTCTATTAGGATTTAAATGTGTGTACTTTTACTCCACTTGATTTGATTTGACAGCTTTAGTTACTTTATAACAATCTTATAAAACATGAGGCATTGTTTGTCTTTTTCCTCTCCCTTCTGAATGTAATATTTTATATAATTAGTATCATTACGTGACTGTAAGTATTGTTCATTTATTTTACTTTTTTTTTTCTTTCTATGCCTCACGACAGCATACTGATTGTGACAACCATTGTTACTGTAAATATTCTGTGAAAAATGGAATAAATAAACATGAGGGGAAAAAAACCACGATGCATTGTTACAGATTAAACCACTCAAATGTATTAGAACTGCAACGATTAGTCGACTGATCGATTAGTCGATCGACAGAAAAATAATCGCCAACTATTTTAATAATTGTTAATGGAAGTTTTCATGTAACAAATGCTGTTTTCAGCCTCATATATGGAGATTCCCTGCTTTTCTATTTTTATATATCATATTAAACTGAATATCTTTGGGTTTTGGACAAAACAAGACATTTAAAGACATCACCTTGGACTTTGAGAA
>JAOVVB010117835.1:0-26788 GCA_028570985.1 Heterobranchus longifilis
CCCCCCCCCCCCGCTCCACGCCTCCACCCACCCCCTTACCCCGACCCGCTTTCAAGCCCCAGTGGCATTCTTCTATTCAGCTGATGAAAGAGATTGCTTGGGTCTTGCACTAATGAATTGGCATTATTATTAAATGATGTTTGTAAATTATGACCCAGTTTGCTCCCAATGAATGGCGCAGGAACTCAAAACCCACATCGTCAATTAGGAGCTCACAGCTACTGTGAGCAGATAGTTGTGGAGTCAAACTGGATTTTGGATGCAGGTTGGAGTTTGGAAATTCCATCTGCAGCTCACTGGCGCTGCCTTGTGGTCTGAAGACAAACATCCTAATGTTCTCCCTCAGATAAATGCTCTCGTAGTAGCAATGCAATCAATTGTGAAACATTATTATGATGTTGTTGTTATTAGAACTTATATTTGAGTCAAACAATCAATAAAACAGCAGGTTCTATATATAAAATGTATTTTTATCATACAGAAATCATATTTCATGAAAGTAATTTATTTTGCCGAGGTATCTAAAGGCATGGATTAACACATTTTAAAATATGTGCTTGAAAATCTATAGTGGCTCGTTCATTAGGACTGATTTTGTGTCCCATCCTCAGCCACAAGGGGGAAGAAGAGCGGAACAGATGCAAGCACATCGTCTCATCTCAGTGATCAAATGTCTTTTTCATTTGAAATTCTGCTTTGTTGTTAATGATGTTGACAACAACTTCAGACAACTTGTGATGAATGAGCATTTGACAAATGCAAATGAGCAAATGTTAATCAGGCTTTTGATCCAACTGGTTTTCAGAAGCATATTTCTTAAATCTCTCCCTGTAATGTGTTGATTATCTTGCATGAGAATGGTGGGATTTAATACTTGCTGCACATCAGCTGAGGGTCATTCTCACAGTGACACCTTGTGGAGGTTGGCAGACATAAGCAACACATTTAAAACTTTAAACTGTATTATAAGGGAACATTTTAAACAAAATCTTACAGTACCGATTTAGTTATTTCACTCAAGATGGTCACAAGAAAAATATAAGCATTTCAATTCTCAGTGACTGTTTCCATCTTTGGCCATTTTGTGGTTTCAATTATGTATTTTAAGTATCTAAAAATATGATTAACATGTATATTGTATTGTATACATTGTATTGTAATATGTTTAGTGTGTTATTTGGCCCCATAGTAGATTTATTTTGACCCCAAACAACTGCAACTATCAACACATGCATCACCAGTTTCAGCTGTCCATTTTTACGGTGTTTAAAGTACACATCATACTTCTCTCTCGCCACTTTCTCTCCTTTAGTGTGGACAGCTGTGCTGACATTCAGGCCAATTTGTTTTTAGTTGTTCAAGCACAAACGTGTAGCAGTGGTTTCAGTTTACTCAAATGTTAAATCAAATTGATGGATAAAATAAAGTACTATAGAAATGCTCACTTGAGATACATTTGAGACACTTTCTCAGTCTATAAGGTGAACTTCAGTCCATCTCAAATGGATCGCAACACAATCTGGACACAAAGTGCGTCAGGACAGGGGTGAAGAAAGGTCCACCTGTGCTTCTGCCCTGGAGCTTTATGAGTTAGTTTGTTTTTAATTATGCAACTGGGACTTGTTACTGTCTCCCATATGTCAAAACGACATCACCACCACGATCCTGTGTGTACAAAGAAGAGGCTGCTGCTCTTCCTTCAGGCAGTTTAAGATGGTCAATATAACAACAAACTGTATTTGTTACATAAACTTAAATAGAATTTCAATTACCATCATTATCTCTATGTACCCTAGATTTCAGAAACACCAAACCTCCTGGGAGTGAAGGTTTAGTCTTACAGTGTTGCATGATTGTCTACATTCCACTCCCATACTTCACTGACCAGATGTCTGTCCCACACAGAGAGGCTATAGAGAGTTTCCAGCAATAATGTATGACTTTTCACAGAGTTCTCCCTCACACGTAATATCAAACTACCAGAGAATTTATCTGTCTTTATCAGCACTGAATTGCAATATGAGTGCAGGAGAAGAAACCCTCAGGAAAATACGTAATTTGCAGGAATATTTCTGGCTTCTCTGTGAATACATATCTCCTCAATCCCTTCAGTTTATTTCACTCGTGGTATTCACATTCAGTTCTGCATCTGCGACATGGTCCCATTTAAATTCCACAGTATTTCATCAGATCGCAGTAATAACACCATTCAATTTGGCATTTAGCTTTATGCTCCATCCGTGCCCAGGACATAATGGGAGAAAAACTCACTTAATGCCTATTTTTTGTGGCACTATCCTGCAATTTGACAAGGCTGGATTACAGCGCATCTCTGTAAATAGCAGTCAGGGAAAATACCAAAATCATGCCATCATTTTAGGGCTCTTATTATTTTCTTTATGCAGCTTAAAGTGCCTCAAGTGAAATTATATTATCATAGTACCTCCTTATCTGTGGATCCCCATGATTTGCGAGGTTCCGCTTTTGTCATATTTGACTTTCACTCAGAGGTCTGGGTGTCGGCGAGCCCCGAATGTCTGTTGTAGATTAATTTCACAGCTTTGTCACATCCAGACATAGCAGTAGCAGGGGCTGGTGGGCGAGCAGGGGGGGTCACATTCCAGACCCACTGAGGCTAAGAGGAAATGATGTCACTACCATGACTCATTAGCTTCAGGCTGCGCTTTAATGTTGCCCTACATTTGGACCCCTGGCAGCTACAACTGTCTTGGCAATGCCACTGTGACTATATGAGGAAAAACACCTCTGCCATTACATTTCTCTGTCAACACTAATTTCCATGTGTTTTTCTGCATGAAAGCCAAGGTTTTGATTTACTGTAGCTAGCGTGCAGACTACAAACTGAATTCTTTCTTGTAGCTCTCTTATTAAGCACATTTTAGTGCCTTTTTGGCAAGCTGTATGTTTTTTAACTTCATGCGATACATTTTTCTCTGCAACAATGGAGTGTGGCACAAGTTTAGAGCAATATGCAAGATTGATGATTTTGGGTTTGGTGCATGCCTCCAGTCCTGCAAGCTAAATGTTTTTCATTCCATCATGGCTCACTTGAGAGCCATTTGAGATCATTATTGCTAAAATACATATAATTTTCTTGCAATGTCTCTGGATATCTGCATTGTGAGTTATGCAGTTACAGGGTTTTCCCGGCCATTATACAGCTTAGGTGCAGCACCTAGGCCTAAGCATTTTTGCACCGCACCTAAGCCGTATGAACATGAGTATGAGTTTCTGTGGTTATCTTGACACTGTCACTCTGAAAAGTTCTCTGGATTTTAACTTTTTGAAGCACAAGAAATAAGCGCCATAGCTCTCATGTCATTCAAATGTTTTGTTGAGGATATTTCGATTAATCTAATTCAGCAAAGTCTCTTTGTAGATTTTTATTTATTTATTTATTTACTTCAAATAGGCTATTTAATTTAGAGTTTGTGATTATTTGGTTAATCATTTTATATAGCTTTAGGTGATCTCTCCCTCCCTGCAACCGACACAAGCACTAAACCGTATACATGATGTCACAGATATGCAAATGAGCGCATGATGTCATCTGCACGTAAGCCCTCTAAAAACCCAGTTATGGAGAATGATATGCACACAAAAACATGCAAATGAATAAATAGCCAGGTATACAATTTAAGTAACATTTATTGACTTTGTATCTGTTATTTTCATTTTGATTCTCTACAATGGAACATCAGATCAGATAGAGCAGCAAACCAAACCTACATACCATACGTACAGCAATAAGGACATTTCTTGAAGTGTGGAGTTAGACTGTGAGATTTTAGTAGCAGAATCAGGTGGGTGGGACAGAAGGCAATCAAGACACCCAGTGCTGAGTAACTATCCATAGCTGGGTGGCCATATGTATACATTTAACTGGCTTCCTGTGCAAGTGAAAATTATAGAAAATTGTGTGTGAATATGCACGTAGGCAAACATACTGCAACCACTGATTGACCCCAGATATTTCAGCCTGCTGACTAAATCAAATGAGTGCCATGAAAGAGCCTCTGTATGTGAGTGGGTGTAGTGCAGTATGACCTGTCTACAGCATATTCGTGCAGAGTATCATGCCTGTATACATCCACTTATGTATGTGATTTATTGATTTGCTCAAAAGAGTTACAACATTTTAATGTTTTTTTTTTTTTGCCAGGCGAAAATTATTGTTGGAGTTTGACATACTAAACACCCAAACTGCAAATCCTTCAGTAGATTAAAACAAATGGCTTTATATTTATGACTTTGTGGGGTTATTTGTAATTAAAATGCCATGGTAATATTTTACCCATGCAAATATAAACTATATGCATACTGATAACAAAGTCCTCTTTCCTTGCTCATTTAAACACATACATTGATCTTTGATAATTACAGCCAGACTCTATTTGGAGTAATGAGAAAACTCCTGATAAAAATACGGAATAGTATACTCCTGGATGATTTGAAGTGCACATGATGACAAACCCTTCAAATGGTATGTTTCTGTGAGATATATGAATGAGGACACATAAATTTATGATAAAAGATTTTGGGGTTTGTTTTAAGACAACGGATGTTCCAGATTACCTGCCTGTTGAAATCTGGGTCGAGCACCTCCAGCTGTGTCAGAATGAGATGCCTAACCAGAAGAGATGAGTTTTCCATATGCAACATAATCTATTCCAGCTGTTTTACGAGTGTTTAGCATGCTAGCATAAAGACAAGCAATGAATTATGAGGCCATCTCTAGAGGCTTGTTTTGTCCCTGGTCTTGAGGAAAACCTAGACTCCCCCACTCTTGCCAATAACATGAACGGCCAGCTGTACAGTAGGAATCAAAGTTCCAAGTAACAGTTTGTTATAAACCTCAGAGATGAGCATTGCACAAAACAATGTTCACCACCGCTAAACATCCCTAACAAAACTTTACAGAAACTCTCATTGTAATACACAAACACAACTAAGTGCTGGCTTCAATTGTTGGAAGTGGCAGTTGTGGAGGAGAGCAGGTTGCTGTCAGCTGGCACTGGAATGATGTCATCATCTTGTCCAATTCCATCCTTTCAAATGGACCAATCATGGGGCACCCCATGTTGCTCATCACCCTCACACACGCATGCACACACTCCAAGAAAAAGGAGAGGAGAGAATAAATGTATGAAATGGAAGGTTTTGAAAATTTGAAAGACTTGAAAAGTATTTTTTCTTGCCAGCAAGTGTCTTTTGTGGCATCACTGTCATCAGTGTTGCTGTAAAAGGTGCATTTTCTTAAATCTAACAGACTTTAAATAGGCAAGCTGATACACCTGCATTATTATTTGTATGCCTCGTATGCCTCGTGCCTGCCTGTTTGCAGACAGTCAGAGGTTTAAAACAAAGAGGTTCAACAGGCTGAAGAGATAGTGTCTTTGAATAATGCTGCCACGTTCCAGGGTGTGTTTGGGCAATTGTTATCGAGCCTCAGTGACAGAATATCTTATAGAGAGTGACAGTATGACGGAGGAGGCCCCGAGCGTCAGGCTTTGCATAAGTAAAGCTGTACTGTATGTACAAAAGTGGAAACATATGTATGCTTGCAGTGTGCAAGTTTCCTGCTATAAATCATAGATATTGTGGAATAGTGCCACATGAATGAGCTCACTGTCTACTCTCAAGCCACACAGCAGAAAATACCAAATGACGTGCTATGAGTATTTTTACCTTTTTTAATCTACAGTATGGTCTGATATGCTTTTATAACACGAGGAGAAAGTGGAGAGGGAAGAAGCAAGATGCAGAAAGAGATCTGAGAAAGAGAAGAGAATGTTTGACCTTGTGAACCAGACTCAGGCTTTGCATTCCAGGGAGGTTGTGTTGCTCGAGAGGGCTGTGTGATTTCTAGCTTTCACATCTCTCCTTGGTTTCTAACCTCTGTGTTTATGTGTGTGCGTTGGTGGAAGAAGGCAGGGTGAGGGTGGGGGTGGGGCTCCCATGTGTGCTCCATAATGACCAGCACTTGACTTTGGCATTGTACTCTGCACTTGTTTCTCAACCAAACCCTGACCTTCAAAGACTAAATTTACTCTGCCCTCCTCCAGAGAGGACCCACTGCTAAGTCGGGGTTTACTCTATAATTGAAGCAAACCAACCCTAATATTACACAGAGCAGCACCTGACAGATATAGCAGCAATGCAGTTTATCCCCTGCCACCACAAACAATATGAAATAAATGACATGGACAGTAAAGTCATTTTCTGATAAGGAGAGATTATTTCCCCCATAAAACTTTAACTTGTCTGCAGTTTTGAGGTTATTTACTGTAATACAAAACACTTTCTTTCTGATTAAGCAGTTGGTGGGGACAGACTTCCTTGCAAATGTACTGCACTTGGTCATGGAAAGCTCAGACCTGGCATTCCAATTGTACTTCAGTTTGATATTGTGTTTGCAAAATGTGTAAAGATACAGTAGACTTGGTTCCTGTTTTTTAATTCTCTCCTATGTTGAACTATTTGCATTGAAAGATTTGAGGCATGGCTAAAATTAATTAAAATGAAAAAGACAGAAGGAACCCTTTAAATGAACTCATTCTCCTGTCAGTCCAATCATTTGGTTTGTTTTTTAGCCTCACTGAGGATGACAATGATGGTTGGTCTGTCCACCACTTTCTTTGGGCTCTACTGTAAGTAGCTTGTTATATCAGTTTCATTCTCTCTTACTAAAACAGGAAAGAATCTACCAAACATTATTGAATTATTACTTATTGATAAACGTTCTCTCTCAATACAATATCATGTTATCAAGTATTATATTGTCCTGGAAGTGCCTTTGATACAGTGATATGCAATATATTATTTCATCATAGAATGGGTCCTTGATATTGACTTTGGTGATCCCCTGGCTTTTCATCTAGCATCAGTAGCAGGTCAAAGTCTTCACTTACCTGGTGACATATCTCAACATCTACCGGGTGCATTAGCACAAAAGTTTGTACAGGCATTCAGGATGTATTCATAACTTTGGTGAGGTTGACATTTGTGGTTTTGAGGGAAATGGCTCAGTAGTACACTGACATTTGTATTTAGCTCAGTACAGCCTCTGCTTCTTTTTTGTAATTTTGGGGTGAAATGTTACTTGAAAAT
This sequence comes from Heterobranchus longifilis, assembly GCA_028570985.1. Taxonomy (NCBI): domain Eukaryota; kingdom Metazoa; phylum Chordata; class Actinopteri; order Siluriformes; family Clariidae; genus Heterobranchus; species Heterobranchus longifilis. Next base: position 7,132 of record JAOVVB010117835.1, read on the forward strand.
GTTAAAATATATTGATTGAATTGTCTTACGGAAACTCACTCACACATACAGTATTTGTATATGTGTTGTGTGCCTTTCTAGGCAAATCCCCCTCATGAAATCTGATATTGAAGTATTGCATGACTAATTACACTTGACCCAGATCATACATTATCCCTCGACGTAAACTTGTGAAAGTCAAAACCAAAAGAGGGGTATGGCTGGGTGCCTAGACGGAGGCAGAATGCCACAACACTGAGCTACAGACCACAACGTCCAGTGTGCAAGATTTGCTTTGTACATGCAACAGAGGTATCCAAGGGAAAAAAAAAGTCCCTCACTTGTGGTTGGTCTTTTAAGTTGGAGCCAGGGAGCCAATTAAAAGGATTAGGGTGGATCACCACTGGTTTTGTCTTGATGTGCTGTGGTCACCAGATTGCCAGTCTGCTGCTGTATTGCTTTTGGCTCCTCAGAGGGCAACAGGTTCACATGGATGGCTCAAAACAAACACGCCCCTCGTCTTCAGTATCTGACAGGACTTGCAGAAGAAGTGCTAACTACAAATCCAACAAGAGCCACACAACTTGGAACATACAATTAGATCATACCAATGGATAGCAATATGGCACAAGGTCAAGAGCGATGGTGGGAATGCTCTCATGTCACGAACACTGCCAGAACCCAGCCTTTTCTCTCCCTCAGTGAATGGAGCACAGCCTTTACTGCTGCAACTACTCACCCACAATTGAGTTGAGAAGTGGCATAAATATAGACTTAGACACCGGAAAAAAATGAGTGTGGTTGATTCATTTAGTTTTCCTGGATGAGCTTTGCTTATGCCTTGTGGCACATTCAGATTAGTGAGATTTTATTCAGTCTTTCATCATAGTACTCCAGGTTCAGATAAATGGTTGCTACAGTATGTCAGTGTGTTGTGAAATATACAGTTATGCTGAGGGCGTATTTGATTTTCTTCAGGAAGCACTAAGTAACGTCTGGTTTGATTTTCCCCCAAAGGTTCTCGCTCGCTGGTATAGCTGACATGTTTGTGTTACTGACTTCGGGTACCTGTCCAGCAAAAAGCAAACATCTTTGCCACTCCCTCAAAGTATTTCATTCAGAACTTTTTTCATCTTGAAATGGCCTCTCTGATAACCACCGTTTTCTTTCATTTTTTTCTGTCTTAAGGCCTCATCTTTTTAGAAGACCCTTTGTGTCTCTTTATGTTGGCCCCACACTAGAGGATAATTGGGCCGATTGTGGGTGAGATTGGCCTCTGGCGAGAATCGGAGAGGGGGTATTCCTTATTCGAGGCTGGTCGAAACCGATTATCTGCCCAAATCTTGTAATGTGAGGGGTTTACAGACATAATCTTAATGATACCGACTGTATCACACACATATGTGCAACTGGCTGATGTCGACAGGCCGCCGCCATGTTTGTTTTTATCTGAAGTCACGTTTGATCACGCAAGTCCCTGGAATTGCCACTCTGAAATCAGTTATATAAACGCCAAGCGTGTGGTTCTGCATCTTGACTGAATCGTCTGGTGTGTGTGTTCTTACGATTGATTGATTGTTATGTCTGTGATTTCCCACGTTTTTAAAATTGGAGAAAAGATTTGAAAATCCTCTAGTCTGCACCAAGCATTAGACAGCTAACATGAAGGCACACGGGCTGCACCACTTACTTAGTCAAATAGATAGGTATGGTAAGTGGTGGTTTGGGTTTTCTTCTATCCTACTGTAGTAAAAAGGTAAAAAGGATTACCTGCAGGGATTAATCGGGGAAATAAAGTCTCTGAGACACTGAAGTCTGATAAGGGACGGAACATTTTGGTGAGCATGGGAGCCCTTATGACAAGTGGACCTCTGCTTTGTTGAATAAAAGGAAAATATTTTTAGTCTTGGTATAGCCTACTTAGGTAAAAGCAACTTTTACCGTTTATTATTATACTTTGGCCCTACACATCTCATTGTGTTAAAGTTCATGCTAAAACCTCTGATACTTTTAATTTATTTTCTGCGATAGGAGGAAGGATTTTAGGAAGATTATGAATCCTAAATGGGAATCTACCGCACAATGATATACAGTATAGTAGTTTATTTTATTTTATTTTATTAGGATCCCCGTTAGCTAACGCCATGACGTCGGCTAATCTTCCTCCAACACAGAAATCACACAATCACACAGTACCATTTCATTGTCCCCATACACCAGGTTCTCATGATGCATCATGGACATGGCGAGCGTGGGTGGCCCTCCCCAACACTGCCAAAAATCACAAACTAACACTGATGAAAGTAGGAAGGAAATTGAGTGCACGATAACATAACAGAGACAGTTACAGACATCAACAAACATTGCACTAAGTAGCATCATCTGACCTCAGGGCTATTTCACTGCCTGCCTAAAAGGAACGTCAGGACAGACATTGAATTCCCTGTGCTGTCAAAGGGCAACATTTCTTTAGTGTGAAGACAATCCTAAATTATTTTAATAATAGGCGTAAACAATCTCGGCGAAGTTACTTGTGGCTTCTATGAGAAGACGAGAAAAAAACAGTGCCGTTGTTGCAACAATCATCATGAATCAGTACTAACATATTCTATTTGATACAACATCCTATAACAACCAGTCAAGTCAGAATCTCAGTTTTGCTTTCAGTTTATTGCTTCCTAAGGACCCATATACAAGTATTTGCTCTTCATTACATCATAGCTTGCACTTGTCATATAAAAGATTGATTCGTTGTGATACGTCTTGTAAGCCGAACATGATATTGCATCCAGACTCCTCACTTCTCAGTGGAAAACTGTGCCCACACGGGGGCTCTGGGGGTCTGAACACCGGCCTCCTGTTGCTTCTTCCTCACTCGTATTGACCTAAGACGTGCAGCCTCCATATAGACTGGGGCACACACACACAAACACACACACACACACCCTGACACCAGAATACATCATTCTTTCATCTGTAGTTCAACTTGCAAAGCATTGATTGAAGGAGCAAAACCAGACTAAACACACTGAAGGATCATTCAGAAGACCCTGGAATAGCTCATAAAAGGCAGGTTGTGTGACTTATATTTTTCTCTGCTTACTATAAACTGAGCTTCTGTGGCTTTTGACAACTCCCCATCCTCCATCCATCTTCCATTCCACTTTTGTCTTTTCCATATATCAGTATCTGTCTGGGAGTCTGGGGCTGCTGATTGTTTTTACAGAACGTTGCCGTGTAATTTGGCTAAATAGCACTTGTACCCAGTTTACTCTGAGATGGTAAACAGTCTAGCTGGTAAAAAGGGAGTGTGCTGATAGACTCGAAGCATACAATCAGTTATAATTGGTATTGTGGACTGTGGACGTACTTGATTACCTGGGAGATAGGCATGATGGCTCATGATAATAAGTACTATTTTGGTTAAATTATACAATATGGATCACATTCACTACATCACGTTTTAACTGACACGTCTGAATTTATGTTTGAATCAGTGTGTACTTTAATCATATAGATATTGGAGTTGTTCCGATACCAGTATTGGAAATGCCTCCGATAATGTCTAAAATGTTGGTATCGGTGTAGGCAAGTACGCAAGTCTATACATCCGATACCACGTAATAATTTAGCCCCCCAAAAAAAGAAAAATCCATAATAATATCAGTTTCAATTCAATTCATATTCAGTTGGATTTTATTTGTCCAGTAACACAGAGCACTTTTATTTTGACATTTGTTTGCGTGAGAGTGAGAGAAGGTTTTGGAGAAAATGGAAGTGGTTTTAATAGTCAATGTTTTATTATGAACATATAATTGAATTTCAAGTTTCCATGACAGAAAAGTTACAGAAATGTTTTTGTATGCTGTCAATTATAGTTCTTAGAAAGAAAGAAAATCGGAATCAGCAAAAATCGGAATTGGCAGGTCAGACTGTTAAAAAATCGGCAAACGGAATCGGCCAACAAAATGGAAATCGGAGCATCTCTAATCTTCATTAAATTCTCAATTTCCTTTGCTTTGATGCAGGTACCTTTTTTATCGAACAAGTATCAAAACAACAGCAGGCCTCATACTTCATCATTCCCATTTTTCAAGGAATGTTAAAAATGGCTTTTACTGCCAAGTAGCAAATTACACAGAGGGGGTCTTGTTTCAGGCTTTCAAACATTCCTCTATGAAATGTATCTTGTTCACGCACAGCTCGAAGCTTTGTTCCCTGAAGTCCTATTTGTATGAAATGTAAAGTCTAATAAATTTGACATCCTTTGAACTGCACACACAAGTAAAAATAATGGACACAAACCCACCCAAACCCACCCACTAACACTACCACACTACAAACACATGCACTCAGCTGCATCTGTGGCCAGCTGTATTGAACATTTCCTCACTGTATTCACGTTCTATCCCAGTACTTTTCCACTAACTCGCTCACAATTGCACTGTGTCTGAACTCCACACCATCCACCCTCTCCTCCAAACATAACTTGACTGATGAAGCTTAGGGACTCCCTAAAAACTTGGTATTTCGCCCAGGGGCGGAGCCTAACGTCCTGCGTCACACAGATTGTTGTGTGTCTGATGCGTGTTCTCGTCAGCTCAGCTTGTCCCTACTTGGATAAGCTTAGTTAGCTGCTAGCAAAACTAGAACCTAAAAAGTTGTTTATTAACCTAATCATTGCCTTAAATTCAAGATTAAACAGCCAGGAGACCTCACGCCCAATTGTAGCTTCAAACAGAGATGATTTTTAATTTTTTGTGATCATTGATTTTAAGAAGAAACACTTAGGTTTTTGCTCCTTGAAATGTTACTGTTGACACGGCTGCAACCGCGACTTCCTGCAGACTTTTCACATGACTTTTACCTGACTGCTGATAAATTCTCTGATTGACCATCATAATGTTGTACTGGAAAATATGTACAGCTAAATAATGCTAAAATATATTGACATTTAGATGGACTAAATTACATCCAATAACTGAAATCTACTCAGATCAGAGGGTCTGTATATCAGATCTTACATCAGATGCCCAATCAGTATTTGTATTATATGAAAACATGAATAGTATAGTATATTATGTGTGCCTTCATACTTGCATACATAAAATAAACTGATCTCATATTTTATTTGTATATTATTCAGTCTAGTGTGCCTAATTTTCCAGCTTTAGAAATAGAACTAGCCCATAATTTTCATCAAACCAAAAATAATTCAGGATTTTTTGATCTGCATTCTTACAAAGGTGCAGCAGGTTATCATACAAAGTTTAGAAACACTCCGAGCACGGGCTGAGACGGTCACGGAGCTCGCTGAAGCATTCACTGCTACGTCCGTTATTCGTCTTCTTCCATAGACCTCCATTGTGTCAAAAACAATTAAAAGCCCATCAATGAGCTACATTGTTGCATTTGGCTGACCTGATTCTTCATTATGATGAACACTGTCAGCCCCACACACCATCTGCCAAAAATACTCAGTAATACACCAAAATTGTATTAATGTGCAGCTGAAAATAGTTCCCAACAAATGCACTATTTTCTCCAATTTGACAAACTTTTGTAAAAACGACAGTGCCCAGCTGTTTTAGGAAATTAAAAGTGATACAGGGAAATTAAAATAAAATAAAGGAAATTAGAATAACATAAATTTAAACTATATATTTGTGACATATTTTTATTCATGTATGAGTTCAGTTGGAATAAATGGGCTTGGGGCTAAAGTCACTGACAGTGTGAAAGCCGATATATTGTTTAACTTGGACACAACCTCATGTTTTCATGCTTCTTAAACGGTATCTAAAAAGGTGAGACAAAAATAAAGAAGAAGATAATTAAAACATGTAATTTAAGTAAAAGCGAGTGGGATAATTGGAGAAAAAGAGGAAAATAGAGACTGGTTATGCAGTGTGCCAATTAACAGCTTTTCAGAATACATGGTGGCACATATCAGGATACAAGGCTGGTTCTCATGGATTAATGCTTTGATCCTGGCTTGGAAAATTGTTAAATAATGCAGCAGTGGCAGAGAAAATATGCTGGAAACTGCTCAGGACTGCCACATAGCACGATTGCCTCTAAACCACGGGCACCAGATATGACCACACATCGACTGGCCTCAGGCTCTCGCTTTCTCGTATCGCAAACACTTAATTTAAATCCCTTGTTTAGTCAGGACCAGAGTGTATGCCGCAGTAATGGCTAAATCACTATCTGTCACTGGGCACCCTGCAGTTAGTGGCACACTTGCATTTACTTTGGTATAGGATCACGTTTCCCATCTCTAGAACCAGTGACCCTAAACACGGCTATATAAACAGGGAGCCTCCTGGGGTGGCTTCCTGGGGTGTTTAGCTTTGACTGTAAAAAATGCACTCCAAAGTTTAATCTTCTTATAAATCAAAGGTGCAAAAGGATTCGTTTTTGCACATTGCAATTGTGCAAGCACACTAAAGAACTATACATGACATATCTCCCGATACTTGTAATTGATTGGTTTGTAGACGGGCTTCTATCCTCTCTGTGGTGTCGGAACTGACTCCTGCTCTCCCAGACAGACAGGACCTTTACTTAGGTCTTGAGGAGCTGCAGTGCTTACTCAGAGACAAACTGAAACCTACACTGTACATTTTCTATCACTTACCAACTTAACTGCTAATTATTTCTCAGCTACGATGGCAGACACCTGTCTGCTCTGCAGCATAGCCACCATCACTCTCTCTCTCTCTCTTTGCTCGACCACACACGAGTGCTTTTAGGAGCTTCCCTACTCTTATAGCATAGTGCACCAGAACTTCCTGTAATTCAGACCTGGGTAAATTGCGGCCCGAGGGCCAGATGTGGCCCTCTGAAAGGTTCTGTGTGGCCCCCATCATGAGCAGTTAGAAAAACTGCAATTGAAATATAACAAAAACAGGCAATATCATTTTGCTTACCACTGAACTGTTATTTGGTGGTTATTCTGAAATGGGTCCGTTCTGTGTTTATTGGTAATGATAACAAATGGTATATTTTCTATTAAACTGTAAGTGTATTCACTTGGTGCCAGATGTCTTCTTCTACTGTTGCTGCTACTATCATTGAAACCTGTATCTGGTATGTATTCCATACTGTAAAATTTCAAATTTTGGCTCTTCTCTTACAGATGATCCACCTTTCAGCTGTAGACGACTGCACATCGCAACATCTGAGACTACAGCTGACTTTGATGCCCTCGCTCACGCTCATCAGAGACTTCATTCCTCACAGTGAGTAACATTTGTGTCCAGCCTGCGGCAGGCTGATCAATTTCTCATATGGCCCCCCCATGGAAAATAATTGCCCACCCCTGCTGTAATTCGTCCAAACCATCAAAACAATGCTTTCACACAAGAAACAAACCGGGCCATGGTTCAGTCCGAGACCATCACTTTTTGCCGGACCAAGGTTCGGCTGTTTGGTCCGGACCGTAGTCCGGGGGAGGTTTCACACCTGTAATTTTGGTTCGGATCAAACTGAAAAGTCAGAAATTCTGGACCAAATGAGGTAGGTGTGAAAGCACCCTTAACAACCTTTGCCTTCAAATACCTGGGCTGCTTTACTCTCCGTCTGACTTTAGAAATAAACCAGGCTCAAAAAAATGTCCTTTATTTCTGTCTTTTGATGAAGCCATTCTTCTAAGAACCTGCTAGTTTAGTAGGTATGCAGGTTTTCCTGCACGCCAGGCTGGGATCAATGTCACCTTTCAGAGGGTCTGAACACAGGGCAGACCAGGGGAAATGAAGGCCACAAAGGGCTCTTTCAGCAGGAGAGAGCCTTTCCCCCATACTGACCTAAATCTCCTCCTCTCCCTCTCTCCTCTCTGCCTCATAGCAGCTACTCAGACATTCAGCCTTCGCCCAGGCTTCACAGAGAAATGTGCGCCTCGTCAGGGAGTCAACCTTGCAGGGTAAAAACATGGGCCTCAGGGGGAAAAGGAGGCAGGTCTCCAGAGGCTGTGGGTGCTAAAAAGTAATGCGATTTGATAGGAAGGTGAGACCTTAGATGATGTTTCAGAAGTGAAGTACTGATCTAAGGTTGAGACAGTATTTTGCTTGTAACTGCTCACAGTTCTCTTGTTTATCTGTACTCAACAGTTTCTGCCAGTTTGAATCCAACTGGCTGATTGAAATGGTAGTCGTGAGACATAAATAAAAGAGCACTGATGCTCTTTTCTTGAAGATGACAAGTTTCCTGTTGGCCCCACCTTCCAGACTTAACCCCCTTTTTTCATTTATCATTCTTACAACCCCCGTCTGTGTACTTTAAGGTCACATGTACATGTTTACACTGAGTCCCTAACGTAAACTGAACTACATTTGCACTGATGTAACTCATCACACCACACCCCAAACAGTCCCGTGCTGCTCCCTGCAGCGGAGCAGTACTCCAGTCCAGACCAGCCTGATTGTTTCTCCATGTGACGTGTTCTGTGGAGAACAACTTGACAGACTCAAAGATGAACTGATACAGTGATAACACAAATCTGCAGTGGCGAGTGATCTTTTCCAGACTTGCGTTGCTTCTGCCAGAACTATGAAACAAAGACTGAATTTCTTGTATTTGCAGTTACTGTATGCTGAGTTTGTAGAAAAAGACTATTGTGTGCTTTAAATGCAAAACCGCTTGTGTTTTAATGATGCACATAACAATCAGAATAATACATAAGAAACAATTTCATTTTTTATAAAGACTTTTATTACATTTTGACAATAAGTTAAACAACTTGCTGAGTTCAAAAATCCATTCACACACTCAGAAAGAATATTGCAGAAATGTCTTCAGGAAAGCAAATGAATGTCACCAATTTCCAAAAAAAGAAGGGAGAAAAACCTTTCAAGTAAAACAGAATATTGAACTTCATAAAAAAAACAGAATTCATATTGAATTCTGCTGCCTTGTTTTTATGTTGTGCAAAATTCAAAAAATAGATTATTTTTCACTGGGCACATATCAAACTTGAATTAACATCACAAATGGAATCTGAACTGTTTCAGGGTAAAAAAAACAACAAAAAAACAATTACAACTTACAAAAGATGAGTTTTTATAGTACAAATGCATTCAGTGATATTTTACCTGAAACACAAATAGATACACAACAGCCATCTGCATGCTAGCATGACACAGCTAACTGCTAATGACAGTAATCCTGACTGTTAAATCAACATTGTGAAAATCATGACAAGCTACAGTACCAATAATTACAAGTAGGATGTTGGTTTTGAATCTAAAAATAAATTGTTGGATAGGATTGTTGGAAATGGGAGTGTTGCGCAATTGTGTACCCTGCTATCATATTTTCTTTCTTATTTGTGCATCTAAAGTGTGAATTTCTTTTGTCACGTTCCTTTCCATTCTACACTCTGTTTGACAGAGATTCCTTAAATGCAATTATTTATTCTTTGAAAGCTTTTGCTTTGAAATAGAATTGCATCAGCAAAGCATCTGGGGAACAAATGACAAAACAAAACAAACATCATGGGAAACAAAGCAAAGCGAGGTCAAAAAGACTAATTTACAGTATAATCCGATAGTTCAAGGGTCAATGAAGGACACTGCAATGTAGCGGGTGCCGTTGGTGGTGGGCAGGCCTTCGTGGAGGTGAGTCAGTCGCCCTGGATGCATGAAGCTCCAGCCTTTCCTTGGTGAATTTATGGAGCAGTTGTACCTATGGAAACGGCAACCCCCACCCTAATACAAGAAAAGGAAAGTGATAGACTTTAAAGATTGTGAAATAAATCACAGGGTTAACAAGAATATTAGGAAGATGATGTAAGTGGGAAAGCTCACATCAAATCAAATTTGATGACACCCAGATGCATTCAGCATGTCAGCGTGATTCATCTCCCTTAATACAACTCCTTACCTGAAAGTCTGTGTCTTTGTTATTGAGGGCGATGTTGATGGTGAAGGTGGAGGAGTCATGATGGGGCCTCAAGTACGCTTGCCTCTCAGGCGTGTATTTTACCACAAAGTTCATCACAGCGTAACCCTGTGATGGAAGGCATAAATATATCAAGATAGCTGACAGTCAGTGTATCTTTGAAGATATGGAAAACCTGTCAGCCACTATTAATCACATTTCACAAAAGAATGCCACATTCTGAACATGTTAAAACAGGTTCCATGAAAAGAGGCACCTTTTTCTTCAGTTTTAGCTTTTTGGTAAATAGAGGTGGTGTTCAGTGTTTATCTTTCCTTTTTCTTCTCCACACTAACCTTTGTGAAGTAGCCAGAGTAAACTTTTAACGTGATGGGCGATATGAACTCTCGGATGAAGTGTAGCCACTCTTTGTCATAGCCGATTTGCTTCATATGAATGTCGTCTGTCGGCACGGTCTCGTAGCCCCCGGAGATCCGTTTGTCCTGAGAAAAAGGAGAGAAAATAAAGCACACTGCAGTGTGATTAACGACGGAACAAATGACCCACTGTCCTTGACGTGTGCGATCACAAAGTGATGATGAAGTCGTGTCTGTGTGCGTGTGCGTGCATGTGTGCGTCTGTAAAACTGCAGGCTGTACTGTTGTTTGCCTGCATGAAGCTTAATGACCCGTCCAGCTCAGCCTTTTCCCAAACAGAGTTAGCCAAAGTATCTGTACACATTTAGTCTCACAGGCAAACTTCAAGACACATTAATTACCAATTTCAAACTACATAAAACAGGCCACATGAAATAGACACCATAAACATAAAACACAACACCATAACCATTTATTTGGTTATATTTAAATGATGGACCTGGAGAGGATGGTAATAAAATTATGCACAAGTGTACAAGTACTGCAAATATCAGTTGTGTGTCTCTGTGTGAGACTGTGTCCTCACAAAAATATGACATACAAATTTAAAAAGTAGCTAATGAAGAATAGTGTTCTTACTCTTACATTTGACCCCCCCACCCCACAAAAGGGTGTGAAAGATAGCTTAAAAATAACAGTGCACCACAAAGACATGGCTGTTACAATTAAGTTTACAAGGCAACACAAAAGATTATTTTCTTTTTTTCCAATTCTTTCTATTGATGTCAGGGTGGGATTAATTACATCAAACACTTAACCACAATGAGACATTGAAGGCTTCATCTTTACTATGATAATGATCTAACTCAGGCCATTTAAAAGTTGTGAATGTTTTTTTTTAATGCATACTGAATAAATTACAGCAAATGGCTTCTTCTGAAGGTTGGAAAATGAGCCCTGGTGTCTCCAGCTGTGTGCAACCATTGCTGGAAATCACGTGTACAGTAATAAATGGGCAACCTGTTGTCACAAACTTTTGATAGTTGTTATTTAGGCTAGTACTAAGATAATGTGTTTATTGAGAGAAAATAGGCAACAATTTAGTGAAGCTGCAGCTTTTTTCAATCTCATATCACATTAACTGATTTCTTTTAGCCATGATAGCAGCATTAGCAAATATTACAGTAGCATTCTTACACATTAAACTATGGTGCACATGGTAAACATTATACCTATTAAACTTGTTAGCATTGCCATTGTGAGCATGTTAGCATGCTGATGCTAGCTTTTAGCTCAAAGCACTGCTGTGCCTAAGCATAATCTCACATACCCCTTTTCCACCAAATTAGCTCCGGTTCTTGACCCGTTTCCATTCAGGATTCTTGGAACCTTGGTGCTATCTAGCGAGCCACCCCAGCTCAGTTTTGAGCAGAACCATTGTAATCAAGGATGCGTCATCAATGGAGGGCGTTACACAATGCATAACAGAAGTAAACAGTAGTAGCAAGATGGCGGATCGCATTGAGTATCTGCAAGCTTTTGTTCAGTTATTACAGATATTTGTTTTTATCCAAAAAAACAAACTATGATGATGATAAGAAGACATAGAAGACTATTACATGCAAGACTCCATCTCTCTTTCCAACCTGTAGAATATGACACGCCCTTTGGTTTGCACTTCAGGTCAAGGAAAACCTGCTATTTTTTGGTTCCAGCTGGGAACCAACTTTTCAGGTTACGAACCAATTTATTTTTGGTCTAAATGCCCTGAATGGTTAAAAATTTGGTGCGTGGAACGGAACCCATTCCATGATGGTGGAAAAGTCTTGTTTGACAAAAAATGTGATTGGGAGAGCTCTGCAATGGGCATTTGTCCCATATTGTTTAACATTTTATAGATGCAGCAATTAATTAATGAATCAAAAAAATACTTCAAGTCTAATGAAAATAAGAATGTGCAGCCATAATATTATTCTTCACACATTCTTGCCCTTACGAAGAAGTGTGAACATCTGAAAAAAAACCAAAAAAACAAATGCATGTGTACTTGCAGTGTGTTGACTACAGGTCTGTATTCAGTAAACCTGAGTTAACACTACTGACCTCATGTTTGCCTCCAGACCATGAACCGTAGTTCTCCATCTCCTCCACTATTTCATCACAGGCTTTCTCTGAAAAGACTGGGAACCAGAACACATCTGGACAAGGCTGCAACACACACACATGAGATACAATGAGTCTACTGAGAATAGACTTGAGTCACACCTTCACCATGAGCTGTAGTGACTGTAATATAATACCAAGATATGTTAAAAACAGATGTCCGTCAGACATCATGTCATTCTCTTTCATTGTCTGTATCTCAAACACATGCAGATACACACATACCTCCTCCACGTAGTTCTCAGTGAAAATTTGAGTGTAATTTTGGTGGATGTACTTCTCCTTCCAGTCCTGCAAGGAGAACAAACTTTGGATTAGTTGCCATTTTTTTGGATTGTTGCTGCTGACCTACATACCTCACAGAACTAATCCCCTCTCCCACAGGGCATGTCCCAGCGTGCCAAATACAGTAGTAGTAAATCACAAAGCCTTATCAGTCAGGAGTCTTATCACGCCGAAGTCATTACTTCAAAATCGTCTCACATCTGTAATCTTTCCATTATGGCTAATAACCTTTACAGGTGGCTTCTGTTTATCTCAGCTATTCAGAAAAAATTGCTTTCTTTGTGTATGAAGAATAATGAGAGATCATAATGACTTACCACAGGGTTTTCAAATATCTGCCACAAGTCATTGTTATAATGAGAAATGTTATAATTGGCTGTGGAAATGAGCCTCCCAAAGTCGTGGCGGTTTGTTATATACATGAAGACTCCCTGCAGCAAAGGAAAAAGTTCAGTCACTTTCACAAAAGTTGAAATCTCTTTAATATCTCACATACATTATTTCTAACAGATCCATGTCTATAATACATGCATATAAACACACTGCAGGTTATAATTATGGTAACTGTTTTAAGACTTGAACACTCATCAATGGTTAGCACTGGCATAAAAACTAACAATCGTTACTTGTGGCAAACTACTTCAAAGCTTCATTTGCCCAAAAATGAAAATAAAGTTTGATTCAAGTGTGTTTTAACACATTGAAATCAATTGGGTTCAACTTAGATAGAACCAAAAGAGACAGATAAATAATCTAAGATTATTTATGGGGATGGGGGCAGGATAGGGTGGGGCAGTGAGGTGTGAGGAGTGGGAGAACAGGGACAGAGGGGTGCTGGGCAGCTTGGGACAAAGCAAATCTAGGAATGATATTCCCTCTACAGTGAAGCGTGGGGAGGGCGCTGTGTAGGGGTGGATTTGGACTCACTATCAGACTAGGCTTTGAAGAGGAAAAGTGATGATGAATTAGAAATTGATGTGCAATTTACTAGTGCAAGTTTCCAAATTGCAGCTAATGTAAAAAAAAAAGCTGTGATTTAGTCCAGATGGTTTACACGAGTGAAAGGAAATATTGTTGGAGCCTAGTCTGAGATCAGTCGGTGTGTTTAGAGGGAGCAGCTGGTTACACATGTTTCCTGGAAGGTTTGGCTGTTTGGGGTAAAGCATCAGGACAGGGGACTTGCATGTGAACTGACTCTCCAACCTTCTTTCTCCTCCTTGATCTCCTCTTGGAAGGCATTATAAAAACAGGTCAGAAAATAGGGTCTTTCTCTCTCTAACTTAGACATATATATCCGATTTTGGACCTACACTCAAGCAAAAATATCAACATCAATTTCCAAAGAGCTGCCAGACATCCTGATTTCTTATGTAGGGACATAGGCAGCAATATAGACAGAAACTCAATATTAAATTGTATTTATTCTATAATTATGTAACTGCCCAATCTGGGAAAAAAAATTGATAATGCTCACATATAGGACAATTGGGAAACATTAAATTTCAGTGCTTTACTCATTAAATACCGACACATTTACAGCATTTAAGGGCCAAGAAATCGTCAATCAAATCAAGTACACGTTTTTCATGTGAAGAAGAGTCTGCCTATTAAATGGGCCAAAGCTTGGAATGGCTTCAGAGTGCTAACCCATTGGAAATGGATATTTCAGAAAGCAGAATAATCAAAACAAATGGAAACCTTTGGGGGCCTGAGCATATGGAATGATTCCGGAGAAGGGGAGTCTTTTTCTCTGTGACTGGTCTAAAATGAAGGAGAAGCATCATGTAAATAGGATAACATGAATTATTGTTTCACAATAACAGACATGGTGACAGTTGAAATATATATGTCACATTCATAGCAACTCAGGAGGAGAGGAAAGGCGCATAAAAAAAGGAGCAAAGGTCCCTCTGAAGCTGATGTTTTCGTGGGTTAGCGTGGGAGGAATGCATGCTGAGAAAAAGGCCAAGCAATCCAAAAGTACACCAAGTTTGGATCAGGCGTGGTAGTTGTTTAGTGCAGAGCACAGGTGACATGTCAGTGATATAAAACACAGCTTGATGAACAGTTTACAAGTGGAAAGAAAAACGCGTCACAGACGAGGCAAACTTTTTGTCAGTTAGCCAGCCAGGCATTGCAACCGGTTGCACTGTCTGTGATCATATGACAAGAAGAGCAAAAGAAAGTGAAGGATAATGGGATACAAGTGGGATGCACCAAAGAGCAACCATAAACAGAGGAGGTTCATGCCTTGATGACAGACAAAGACATTTCAAACCGCTTATACTTGCCCATGTTTGGTTTCCGTTGAGCTGTTGGCTTTATCAGGGTTAAAATTCTAAACTAGAAGAACTGAATCTTTTCTATGCAATGCTGCCCTAATGTTGACATGTTTTTTATCGATGCTACACGGTGCAGACTACTACTTCACAATATGTTTACAATACTGAGACATGAATCCCTAAAGATGGAGGCTGAGCATTCTTACCATTTCTCTGGCATTTCTACAGAAAGCCATATCTGGGTCTAGTTTCTCCAGCACAAAGTAGTTCCTCTCTTTCAGTTCATTCCTCAAGGCACTGCCTTTGACAAGGTATACATGTGCCATGAAAGGAATGTTCCACATACCCCTAGAAACAACAAGACATGAAGAAAGGTTATTTTACAGTAACCACTAAATTCCTGGAGATGTTTTATTGCAATGTTCATGCCATCCATAACTACAGGTGTGTTGTAGGAGTTGTTGGAGAATGTGTTGGTAAACTATGTGGGGAAAATAAAAAGAAAAGGGGTCAGAATCAAACCTGGGCCCCTGCAGGACTCAGCCTACATGGGGCACGTGCTCTAACCCGGTGAGCTAGAGGCTGCCCCTCTAATATTATTTTGCTAATTTAATGATCTGCCTGAGAGCCACTCCTCCGTGCACTTGGTGAATTAAGGATTTAATTTGAGGGGATTCTCCACAGCACACAGATGGGCGAATATACCGGCAATCGGCGGTGGCTGGGCTGATGGTGGCCAGTTGGAACATTTTAACATATCTCCCAAACCTAGTGTGGTACTTTTTT
The DNA here is from genome assembly GCA_028570985.1 of Heterobranchus longifilis. Taxonomy (NCBI): domain Eukaryota; kingdom Metazoa; phylum Chordata; class Actinopteri; order Siluriformes; family Clariidae; genus Heterobranchus; species Heterobranchus longifilis. The sequence continues at coordinate 22,886 of JAOVVB010117835.1, forward strand.
TGGTACCACCTCGGTCGAGGTTCCAAGCTAGCTGAGCCAATAGAAGGTGGAGTTAAAACACTGCAGACCACTGATTGGTCAGAGAGAACCGTCACTAGCGCGACACAGGATATCCTGCACAAACCTACCATTTTTAAATAGCCAAGCTACCGTCTCATATTTAAAAAAAAAAAAAAATTAAAAAAAAGGCAGCCTGCAAAACTATGGCATGTACTAGGTACACAATGCCATACAATTGACAAAGTGTAGACATTGTTGTAGATGAAAGGATCGAGCGAGTGTCACGTTGAAGCAGTTTCACACAGCGATCAGCTGAGAATCCCGCCTAAACTGAGGGGGTACTATCCAAAGTGGAAAACAAAATAGAGAAAAGCACCTAGTACCAAAAGTGAGTTGAGTCAAGCCAAGCCGAACCATGCAGTGGAAATGAGGCATAAGGCAGCATGTCAAATGTGGTAAAAGATGTTACTCTTTCAGAATCTTTTTTGTATTTGGTTACAATTACATAGCAAACCATTTTTAAAGGTTTTTGGGGTGTTTTCTCACTGAAATTGACCCCCCCCCCCCCTTTTTTTATCCCAGTTTGTTATGGCCAATTCCACTTGCACTACCATCTTTTTCTTGGAAGATTATGCTATCTCCAGATCCCAACCCTCTGCCCACGCACCCTGTGTTGTTAGTGCAGCGCCAAGGACCTGATCCCTTACTGTCTTCCTCCCCACGGGTCCATGGGTGATTAAATCTGGGTTTCTACTGTGGCGGTTGAATGTTTACTCGTTTGCGCCATCTGGCCGCCATTTCAACTTATTTTTAAACACATTAAAAAGAGTCTGTGAATTTGACTGTGGCTTTTGTCACACCCCAGGCTTTGATGCTCAGTACTGAATCACTGTGCAGGTTGATTGTGACTTTAATGTATCTCATAATGTGTATTCTAGGATATAGCTCATAATGAAGGCATCTAATGTGTCTTGTTGTTTATGGCTAAAAATGGATGAGATCTGTTTCAGCACAATAAGACAAGATTTATTTCCATCATGGATACACAGAGAGATCCAGTGGCGGCGATGAACCATAAAAATGCAAAGCTGTGTGTGTACCCTTATTGCACTTGTGACTTACACACGTTTCCTCTGAACAATGTCGACATAATCTTCAGAGCGGGCGTAATAACCATCCAGACTCAAGGCTCCCCAGAAGTTGGACCACAGCTTGCCGTGACGAGTGACAAGGGGACCAATTATTTTTCTGTAGGGAAACAGAAGGCAGAGTGGAGAGATGGTAATTCTGTCAGAGCAGATAAAAATCAGTGACAGCTCACAGACAGCAAACCACCTAATGTACTGGGTGTTGTAGTGGTGCTGCATTGAGGAGATCAACCTCTCCGTGGAAAGATATGATCACTGCCAAATCACTAACAGATCGTAGAAGTGCATAATGCAAACCAGGGCTGTAAATCATGCTCCACTGGATTCAAAAAAGTCTTGCAGCAGCGGGCTGTTTTTTTAAACCATGAATCTGGTCTATTTCTTTGAATTTGCATGACATACGGCAACAGGATTTTTCCACTGCTGTTCTTTTACAAACCCAAACCACAATGAAAGGGATTTTCTTTTATGAAATAAACTGGGCAGACTCAAAATAATTGAGCCATAAATCACAGTGTTGGTTGATATGGATGCACTACAGTATACTAATGCAAACTTTTCTTTTAGTTACGATATGAGGCATTTTCCTCCCACAGCTTCAGTGCCAGCAGAGAATTCTCATGCTGTCTTTAAATATCCTAGAAAGGGATTGCATGACTCCCACAGGTCACAATGCCATGCCATGGCCACAATGACATCTACTTTATGGGAGGGTTTCTTCACAATCGCCAGCTGCAGAAGGGAAAAGGATTTGCATGTTTGTTTTTTGTATAATACAAAGTGGCATTTCGGGGTTAGTCCAATAGACTCTTTCACTGTTTCCATGTGGCAGGGCAAAAACAGGAAGCCAGAGTGTTTTATTTTTATACTTTTATTCACTCGGCTGTAATGTTCCTGTGGTTTTGCCACTTTCAATGGTTCAACAATCACAACAACTAGGGATGGTTGTTGAATGGGTTCCAGCGTTTCTATTACAGCTACCGTATGATTACCTGTTCTGCTCAATGAGGAGCTTCAGTGTCTGTCTGTTGGTGAGCATCACATCCGAATCTATGCTGAAGTAGTAGTCGCACGTGGCATCTTTACGGCAAAGATCCCTAATGAAATCAAAAACACAGACATGGCAGACATGAAAGTAGTGATTATTCAGTGCAAGGCTGATTACAGTCAATGAAATACTTGGAAGTAATCACGGTCACACGTTGAAATTTATCAGCTCCTAAGTATAAGATGTCATTTTCAATTGCAGACTCAGACTCTCACTGACTATCTTTAAGCCTCCAGTGGATAATGTGATTTTTGGAAGATTAGAGACTACTAATAAACCTTAGACTTCTTCATTATAGGGCTGTCCTGACCAATGCTTTTAGGCATACTGTGTTTTTGATAGGATCTCTGTGATGAGGCCTCACAGATTGAATTATCACCGTGACAACAGACTATTACTTAAAACTGAGCAATGAGAGGGCCCATATAGGAGGAATCTGAGAAATACTGCACCTATTTGACTGCTACTGTATGTAGTATACCACATGCACAATTATGTATGTAATTATGTTTGCTTTAGCCAAGAAAGGACACATCATCACAAGTTTAGAGAGCTACCTATTATTGAGTTGATAATATTTTAACCACATGACACATGTGCATAAAACTTTTATTTTGAAATGAGCACCTGGGGTCGTATTCACAAATATTCTGAGAATACTCTCAGAGAGCTCTCCGCATCACACAGATGGTGAATATACCGGCAGTCACCGGTTACTGGGATGACGATGGCCGGTTGGAAATTTTTAATATATCGCCCAACCCTAACTCACAGTTTTTCACCTTAGGAGCTCACTTAAGAGCTAAGATGCTTTGTGAATAATAACTTGTATCTTTACCAGGATCTTGTCTTAACTGTAGGGTGGAATTCTAAGAATTTTCTTAAGATTTCATCACTAGGAGCAACTCTGTACTAGGCTATAGAATATGGCCCATCATAACCACACAGGAAACATCGGCATTAACATTGTTCTGAAACTGTTTTATTAAATAGAAATCATGCAAGAACCATCTAGAGGTTTAAAAGTAATTTATCATGCAAGTGTTCCTTTAGGTTATGGTTAATCGGAGTCAAACACACCATCATCTTGTTTCATTAGTTTTGTTCTTCAAACCACAGGATCTGAGAGATGATAGATTTATAGACATACATGCCCATGTTCCTGGCCTCTCCTTGGCTCAAAATTTCTTCTGGTCCCACAACCTTGAAACTGTTGAACACATTCTTGTTCTCTTCCCAGAACTTCTGGATGTGCTTCTCGTGGTAAACCTCCTGAGCGGGGAGCCAATATTAATGGATTAGAAGCCACATATAAGGAGCCATGCATGGTAGAGTTGTAGAAGAAAACCTACAAGCAGCTGCAGCTGCATACACTCACATTGTTGTGGACAAAAACTTTCAGTTTATCTTTGGGATAATCCAGGGTTAGCAGTCGCTGGAAGAATTCTGGAAGAAATGGAGTTGGCTGCTCAATGAATACTCCAACCAACACATTTGGATACTCCTGTTTAGATTAGAGAGACGATAAATTAGTACTATTTTACACAACAGCTCTTAGTGAAAGAACACTGTTTAACATAAATCATGGATGATTTGACATTTCATGTCAGACATAAACAAACAGTGAAGTTGCAACAGATGGTGTCCATGACCTCATTCACTTTGCTTTAAAGTCATCTACTGGCTCGTAAGTAGCTGATGACAACC